>JAYJMB010005873.1:0-11550 GCA_036873735.1 Pouteria campechiana
AAGCAGTACAGCTTGCCATGTGCTGAATAGGGTTACCATAAGAGCAATCTTAAAGAAAATCTCATATGAGCTTTAGAAAGGAAGAAAATCAAATATCTCATATTTTCATTCCTTTGAATGCTCATGCTCTGTGCTGAATAATGGAAAAGATAATCTTGGAAAGTTTGATCCAAAAAGCGATGAAGGTATCTTTCTTGGTTACTCTTCTAACAGTAGGGCATTTAGAGTTTACATTAAGAAAGTACATGCATGTTAAATTTGATAAAGCAAATGTAACCCAGAAAGAAGTATGATAGTGATGCAGAGGAAGCTACAAGAAATAAAAAGAAGCTCAAATTAAAGGATCAAGAGGATGACATTACTAAACATACACTGTTAAATAGCTTAATTTTGATGATGAACATTCTTAACCAACCATGTTTTGATAATGAAAAAAGACCTGAGTGAAACTTTAAGGTACTAACAATTCATTCTCAAGCATTATGCAGAAATATTTTTCCAAACTAATCTTAAGAATAATCTTCATGATGATCAAAAGAAGAAACCAAGTAAATGCTCAAGAAATCTAGATTTATAAATTATAGATATACTTAAAAGAAGAAAATAGAAAATTTAGAGTGATCAAGGAAGCTTCGAAGTCAACTTTGGGTTAAAGTTCATCACTTCAGAGTTGCTAAAATACTTCGGAGACAAGAAGATAACCATTCGGAGCCATTGAAGCATTTTAGACAAAGAGGAAAATATCTTTAGAGTCATGAAATCACAAATTTTGGACTCAGCAAAGATCACCTTGGAGCCAAGATAAGAGTTTCGGAGCCACCAGAGCACTTTGGAGATAGAGAAATAACTTTAGAATGACTATATTACCTCAGAGTTGTAAGCTCACATCCTTCAAAGTTAATTGAATTGCTTTGAAGTCAAGAGCTCAAAACCTTTGGAGTCAGTTAAAGGACTTTGGGTCACGAGCTCAAAATCTTCAAAGTCAATTAAAGCACTTTGGAGTCATGGGCTCACGATCTTCGGAGTTAAGTCAAGCACTTTGGAGTTGAGTCAAGTACTTCAGAGTCGACAAGGTGCTTTATAGACAACAGCAAGAGCCTTCGGAGTTAACTAGATATTCTTCAAAGAATATAACTCATCAAAGTCAGAGGAAATTCACTTTGAAGCTAAGAGAAGTAATTCAAAGTCAGAGAGGCACTTAAATATTTGGAGTTAGCCCCTTTGGAGTTACAAGTTAAGCTCTTCGAAGACATTAAAACTCCTTCGAAGTTAGTTCCTACCATCCCAACATGAGTCATTGCTATCGCACAACTTTGGAGTTTCTGAAACGTATCTTCGAAGCATCTGAAGAGATGGTGATTTGCGTGAGCTATGCGGGAAACTTCATATCACTTAAAAGCTCGGAGGATCTGATGTTGGTTCATAGACTCTGAAACCTCACGAAAAAGTATAATAGTTATAAATTCGAATGTTTCTTTGCATTTAATGATTCTCACCTACCACAACAGAGAAAGTCAGAGGATTCAATATAAAACAAGTTAAGCAAGAATAAATAAATTAAGGAGATCATACTGAGAAATAAAAGAAAACATTTACTAAGCCTTTATGGCTTTTTTTCCATGATTTTAACTCCACTGCAGTTCATTCAAAGAATCATTCAAAGTCATCCATTCAAACACTTCTAGAGATTGAATCTTACTACTTTATTATTATATCAACTGTGTTTATTTCTTTTGAACTTCGTACAAAATTAGCCTGCTAGAGGAATTAATATTTGTACACATTTAGTTTTGCATATTTCTGCAAGTTAAGGACTTACATAGAAAAAGATAACTTAGAGAACTGGAGTAGGAACCCAAGTGAAGGGCTGAAACACTATAAAAATATTAGTCTAAGTGCATTATGTTATCAGTCTCTTCTTCATCATTGTACTTTAATCATTATTTGGCCAAAAAATTTAAAGACTCAATTCACCCTCCCTCTTGAGTCACCATCTAAACGGGACCAATAATTGGTATCAAAGCAGACTTCACCAGTTATACCTTATTATTTCATTTATATAGCCTATGAAGAGATCTCATGGACAACTATTTCCACAACACTTCTGCTAAAGGTCAATCTACTTCCAGACCTTCATTATTTATGGTATAAATTATGGATACTGGAAGATAAGAATGAAAAATTTCTTAATTATCTTAGATTATCAGCTATGAAAAACCATCAAAGATGGAATGATTATCCTAAACACTAATGATAAATACACTATTGAGAACATTCTAGCAGCTGAAAAAGATGCTATGGCAAAGAACTACATTTATTATGCCCTTATATCCTCTAAGTTTGACAAGATATCTTCTTATGATACAACAAAGGAAATTTGGGACAAACTAGAGGTTGCATACAAAGGCACAAAACAAGTAAGAGAAACTAAGATAAATCTTTTTGTGTAGGAATATGAAGCTTTCGACATGAAGGAGATAAAGTCAATCTTAGACATGTTCAGAAGATTTCAAAAGAAAACAAACAGATACAAAAATCTAGGAGAAAAGTATATAGAACGAAAAATGGTGAAGCAAATTCCAAGATCTTTGTCAAAGTAATGGATACCCAAATTGACAGTAATCCAGGAAGAACTAAAGTGCAAGAAAGCAATTGCTCTTAAAGCTGAGTGAGAAAATGATGAATCCCAAACTGATGCATCCACAAGTGGAGATGAAGACAAGGAGATGACAATGATTATAAGAAGATTCAAATCCATGCTAAAGAAGAAATAATTTGGAAATAGTTTAAGGAATAATTTTGAAAGAAATGACAGCAAGAAAGAACCACCCACTGTTACAATTATGGGAAACCTGGACACATGAAGTTTGATTATCCAAAACTAGACAAAAGATAAAATGATCAACAAAAGAAGAGGTACAACTCATATTTTGATAGAAATAATAATAACAACATAACAAGCAAAAATTCCAAAAGAAAAAGAAAGCTCTAGCAGCATAGGAGATGCTAGAGAATGTAATAAATGAAAGTGAGAGTGAAGAAGAAGAAGAATATGAAGCTCAAATCAGCCAACTCTCTCCAAACAGAAGTATTAAAGAAGAACTTCACATGGGAATCGACTTCATGGCAATTCATGAAGAGTAGGTAAATTCTGATTTTAAAAATCCCAATCATGAACAAATGTTAGAAGAATTATATTCAGATTTTATGAATTTGAAAGAGAAGTACAAAGAGACTAAAAAGGAGCTCAAAAGAATTACAAATGAATATTCCAAAATGAAGGAAGAAAATTCCAAGCTTAAGAGTAACAATAACACCAATAGCATACTTGAGAAAGTAATAGCTAAGAGCAATGCTCTTAAAAAGACACTGACTTACACTCTGTTGAAAATGAAACCAAAGAAAAGAAGTGGACAACAACCATAAAAAAAAAACTCAAACCTAAAGAGACTACGATTTGGGTTCCAAAAATAGTTGCAAATGTATTAAATGCAACCCAAACTCCTTTAGTTAAAACAATATTGCCCAAGAAACAATAGGTACCAATACTACCTGTAACTAACCCACTTGGACCCATTCCCAAATGGGTACTAAAAGTTAAGACTTAACTTTATCCATGCAGGTGTGCTTGGGAGCCACAAAGAGTAGCACGTGGTATATCAATAGTTGTTACTCAAGGCACATGACAAGAAATAGGGAGTTATTCATGGAGCTGAAAATGAAATTTGGTACAACAGTAAGCCTTGGTGATAATGTTAAAGGTAGAGTAGTTGGACCAGTAAGGTTGGCCAACTATTATCTACTATAATTTTAGATGTACTTCTAGTAGAAGGATTGAAATACAATCTTCTTAGCATAAGTCAGTTTTGTTACAAAGGCTACAAAGTTATATTTGAATCTCAATTTTGTTTTGTATTGGATAAGTCTCAATTAGTCATAGTGTATGGTAAAAGACATGGAAAGATATATTTGGTTGATGCTTCTGATATTCAAGCTAAGTGTCTTATTTTGAATGACAATGAACCCATGTTGTGACATAGAAGGCTTGGACATGCCAACAAATTATCTGATTAAATGATTATATAATAAAGGTCTAGTTGTTGGTTTTCCAAAACTCAAATTTAATAATAATTTGTGTGATGCTTGCATGAAAGGAAAGCAAGTAAAAGAATCATTTAAGTCAAACAAAGAAGTATACACAACCAAACCCCTTTAGTTGCTACATATGGATTTAGTTGGATCAATAAGAACTGAAAGTCTTGGAGGGAAACATTACACATATGTCATTATGGATAACTATAGTAGATTTACCTGGGTAATGTTTCTAGCAACCAAAGATGAAACATTTTCATTCTTTGACATATTTACCAAATGTGTACTGAATGAATAAAGCTCTAGCATTGTTTCCATAAAGAGTGATCATGGTGGAGAGTTTGAAAATCATAGATTCATTGATTTTTGTGAAAACAACGGAATTCTTCAAACTTTCTTTGCACCAAGATCACCCTAACAAAATAGAGTAGCAAAAAGGAAGAACAAATCCTTAGAAGAGGCGAGCACAATGTTGAGTGAATATATCCTACCATAGTATTTTTTGGCTGAAGCAATGAGCACTGTATGCTATATTATTAACAAAATCTTTGCTAGATCTATATTAAACAAAACTCCATTTGAATTATACTATGGCAAAAAAATTAAATATCTCCTATTTTCATACTTTTGGTTGTAAGTGATTTATTCTTAACAATTGCAAAGAAAACCTTGGAAAAATTTGATAAAAGATCTAATCAAGGAATATTTTTGGGTTATTCCATTCTTAGCAAGGCATTTAGAGTATACAAACCTAAGACTTAAGATAGTAGAGGAATTCATCCTGTCAAATCTGATGAACGTACTATCTCCATGAAGAGAAATAGTGATTTTGATGATAAGATAGATAATCTTCCAGCAAGCGTGGAGAAACTAAGATTACAAGATAAAAAGTAGAAGCTCCACTATCAGAGATAATAATGCATGAAGTTGAACAATCCACAATAGAGGTAAATGAGGAAGGTAACTCATCTCTTCCCAAAAATTGAAGGTTTATGCATGCTCATCTTGAAAATCAAATAATTGATGATGTATTTGATAAAGCTAGAACTAGATCATCCTATCACCAAATATGTGCAATTTTGCTTTCATTTCCCAATTAGAACCAACGTGCATAGACCAAGCATTAGAAGATGAGAACTGGATTTTAGATACGCAGGAAGCATTGGATCAATTTAAAAGAAATGATGTGTGGACTATTATTCTAAGGCCAAACCATCAATCTATTATAAAAACAAAATGGGTCTTTAGGAACAAACTAGATAAATCAGGAATTGTGATGAGAACTAAGGCAAGATTAGTTGCAAGGGATATTATCAAGAAGAAGGTATTGACTTTGAAGAATCTTATTCCCATGTTGCAAGGATTGAACCCATTAGAATGCTTATTGCATTTGCATTATATATGGATTTCAAACTATGTCAAATGGATGTAAAGAGTGTATTCTTGAATGATTTCATTAACAAAGAGGTATATGTGGAACCATCCCTTAGGTTTGAAGATCCTCATTGTACAAATCATGTATTCAAACTCATGAAAGCCTTCTATGGTTTAAAACAGGCTCCTAGAGCTTGGTATGAGAGGTTAAGCAAATTTTTAATTGAAAAAGGTTTTTTAATGGGTAAAGTGGATACCACTCTCTTCATTAAGCATGCAAAGAAAGATATACTTATAGTTCAAATTTATGTTGATGATATACTATTTACTTCAACTAATGAAAACCTTTTCCAAGATTTTTCCAAGACTAACTCAAATTCTTCTGGGGACTACGAATCAAACAAGAAAAGGAAGGAATTTTCATCTACCAAATCAAGTATACAAAAGAACTTCTAAAGAAATTCAACATTGAAGATGGTAAAAGATATGAAACACCAATGAGCATGTCAATAAATATGGACAAAGATGAAAGAGAAAAATTAGTATGTAACAAACTCTATAAAAGCATGATAAGATCATTATTATATTTGACTATAAGTATACCAGATATAATGTTTAGTGTCTACATGTGTGTTAGATTTTGGTTAGATCCCAAAAAGTCACACCTAATTGTTGTGAAGAGAATCTTTAAATACCTATTAGACACACTAAGCCTCAGTTTGTGGTATCCGAAAGGTTCTGATTTTAATTTGGTAAGGTACTTAGATGTAGACTTTGTTGGATATAAAGTAGACAAAAAGGGTACCTCAGGATCTTGTCAGTTTCTAGGAAGCATAATCATATGATTCTCCAAAAAACAAACATCTATTGCATTATCAACTGCTGAAGCTGAATATGTCATAGCTAGCAATTGTTGTGCTCAGATTCTTTGGATGAAACAGCAATTAAATAATTTTGTTCTAAAATTTATTCATATACCCATAAGATATGACAACGAAAGTGCTATAAATCTGACCAAAAATCCAATTTTACAATATAGAATAAAACATATAGAAATTAGGTACCACTTTAGCAAAGATCATGTTCAAAATCATAATATTTGTTTAGATTTTGTGACAACTAAAAATCAACTAGTAGACATCTTTACTGAACCTCTTCTAAAAGATAGATTTAGTAAGTTAGGAAATGAACTAGGAATTTTAGATCCAAATGCTAAACTTGAAATTGATAGAACATTTATATAATGAAGTATATGTTCCTTATTGAATATTCCATTGAAAAATACACAAAAGAACAAATCTAAAAAATTTGCATCACTTTCAGAGCCTCCAAAATATCCCTCGGACCCGCCAAAGATTGATCATGCCTCTGAAATAAAATCTCAAAACCTCCAAAAAGTCAATATTAATTCCAACAACAATTCAACAATCTGTTTCACAGCTTTTGAAATAAAATTTTGAAGCCTTCGAAGTTAATCCTCTTACATGACTATTTCGTAGCCTCCGATGGGTTACGTTACCTCCGAAGTAAAGCTTCAGAGTCACCAAAGCAAAACAGATATGTTGCCTCTAAAGATCGTACATATTCTTTTTTCGGATCCTCCAAAAACATTTTTTAGAGAAACTTAAACCCTGAACTCTATTTAATTATTCTAAGACCTCTGAAGAACCTAGAACCCCTCTCATCAAGCATTTGAAGAACCCTCTTAAGAGAAAACCTTTTTCTTCCTGCTTGATTCAAACTCCTCAACTCAACCAATCTTACCATCACATCTTCTCCATCAGTTTTTCCCATCTCAATCTAAAAACACTTACAGTATCCAAAACCCAATCCTCTTTTGCTGCAATGGTGATAACAAAGGGAACCACCAATTCAGCAGATGGGAAAAAAAGGAAAGAGAAGAGTATTTGGAACAGATAATATGATAGAAAAATTATAAAAGGAAGAGTTTTCAACTTTGACATTTTTGATGATAGTGGCATGAAATTGGATGTACATAATTGGTTCAAATATCAAGGATGGATGGAGTATATAAGCTACATCGATCAGTTCTATCCAAGACTAGTGAGAGCCCTAATCTGCAACCTTAATCTTATAATAGAAAGGTCATGGATGGGAGAAGTAGCAATTGATATGTTCACTAAAAATTTGAGAAGATGTTTCAATCTTCCTCTGGTAGAAGATGAACTAGAGTGGCCTACCAGACAACAATTATTTTCAGATTTGGCAAGAGCAAAAATAGATGAGAGAGAGAGAGAGAATTATGTTCACTTAAGTGATCTAAGCTTAAATCTTAAATTGGCTTACATGATTGTTGTAAATAATGTATATACAAGAAAAAGAGCCACAAGAGATGTATCAAAAAAGGTTGAAAGAGTATTATGGGCACTAAAGAATAAAAAGAAAGTAGAATTGACCAAAATAATGTCAAATCATATGTATTTAGTGAAGAGCACCTCAAGATTCCCTCTTCCTTATGCAATGGCTCCGACTAAGAAAATAAGAAAAGTAGGAGTCAGTGTGTGTCTGAGGAACATAAAGAACCTCCAAGAGACTCAGACATAATTGATGAGAAGACCCTAAACAGAATAGGTTTTATGCAAACCTTGCAAGGCTAGATCAATGAAAAGCCAAGAAGAGCAATACAACTAAAGAAATCCATACCAGAGTAAGAAGTAGAAGAAGAAGAGAGAACAAAAAGAGAATAAATCTGTAATAGGAGACAAGAGAGACTCCAAGAGAAGCAGAAAGATCTGTTAGAATAGAGGAGTTAAAAGAAATTTTGAGAGAAGAACATAAAATAGTAGCAGCAACAACCACCACATCTTTCACATCCATCAGATCCTCATCTCCCATAAGACCCATTCGTCAAACACCCTCACCAACCACTTCAACAATCCCTACTCAACCCATTCCACAACAACTAGAAAATAGACTAGAGAATATTGAGAATCTATCATCCACTCTAGCTCTTCAAATGAATAGAATTGATCAAAGACTCAACTATGACATGTGATCCGTGATCTTAAGAGCTGATAAGATTGATCAAAGACTTGACTCTCTACAATCACTAACAGAGTTATTCAAAGGTTAAACTTATCATACCTATTGTTAACCTCCACCTCACTTCTCTCAATTAGAATCAATTTTCCCATCACAATGATGTCTTCCCCACACATTCTCCTCATCCATCATCTCTTATAATTCCAAAGGTTGCTCATCCTGAGAGTGAACCTACTAAAATTGCCTCTCCCTCTCCTACAATATAGCCTCCATGAGTTCCAACCACTGAATTCTTTTCAAACCTATCTGAGGATAGCCTTTCCAATCCCCATAGAGCTATTATCAACTATGGGAAGTATCTGACTAAAGTTTCACTTCCTATCTTTCATTTTCTTCCAAAATATTTTGACTAAACTTTAAAGGATCTCTTTTTGTCAGGTGAACTCATTCCTGAATGAATTGAAAAAATTCCTCTAGAAAGGAATTCACCTTCAACTTATCCAGAATGGAGAAGACCTCTCACTCCTCCGTAAACTCCTCCTAAATCTCCTCTATAACTATCTTATAATAATCCTGAGATTCTTATACATACCTATCATCCAATTAAATTCACATATTCTAAATTCACTACTCAATCAAGAATCATTTCTGACATTGCTAGAATGTTTCTATACCACTATCTTGCCATTCATCCCTCTTCACTTCCATTTCTACAAATCATGGATTAGAATACTTTTTCAAGAATGTTACTAATCCCTGATCCTCCTCTCAAACCCATGGTCCATGAAATCAAAATTCCTTAGCATCTTTTCAAGATGCATACATTGAGAAACTTCTTTAGATGCTTCAAGCATCAAGGCCCGCTAAACCAATTTTCACATCTCTTTCAAGACAATTCAAAAACATCTTCATAACTGAGGAAGAACTTTGTTCTATTCTAAAGCAAATCTGTAAGCTATTGCTAACAACCTTCCACTTCCTTATTCACAACTTGATGATCACTCCCTTCTTCATAAAATTTGGGTGAACTATCCCAAACCAACTCCTTTACCAAAACCAAAAACCTCACCACCCCCTCCTATCAAAGATAAAATAAGAAAACCTCTTGCAGTTTCAAAACCAAAACCACTACCCAAACCATCATCTTCTACACCTTCATCCCAGTCATCTTCTTCTAAACGTAAGAGGAAGCCAAAAATTCCACCTCCAAAAGAACATAAAAAGGCTCCTCTTTCTTGAATCACCATTACCATCAAGATTACATTGCCAGAATTAATGCCAACACAGAAGACCTCTTACAAGGGACTCCTGTACTTTTTCCTGAGTTGCTAGATCAACAATTTAGAGTGCGTATTGATTTCATCTATGTCTTTGACCAAAAGAATCCATTTTTCATTCCACCTCCTTTATAAAAAAGACCCAAGTCATCTCCTAAACTATCAACCTCTCAACCTAAACTTAAACGCTTTTCTAAAACCTATAAAAGAAAACCCAAACTATCCCGATGATTCTAATGCCTCTGCATCTTTTTACTGTTATCTCTCTGATGTATACTTTTTTTATGTATTCTTTTGCAAATTGCACTTTCTTAGAGGAATTATTTATGTCTGTAATCCACTTTGTATATAATAGGATATGTCAATTCATGCCTTTTCTTTCTATTTTTTTGATTACAACAAAAAGGGGGAGAAATGTACTAAAATGTATGAAATTTTGTATGAAATATAGTTGAAATTTTGTATAAAATATAGTGCACTCATTCAGGGAGAGTTACACTGAATAAATAAAATTTCATTGAAACTCATGCCTTTAAATTCCTTATTAGATAAGTTTTAAAAGGTACATCACTCAGTGTTTGTCATCATCAAAAAGGGGGAGAATGTTGAACATACACTCTTAAATAGATTGATTTTGATGATGAAAATTCTTAACTAACCATATTTTGATGATGAATAAAGACATTAGTAAAACATTAAGGTACTAACAATTCATTCTCAAGCATTGTGCAGAAATATGTTTCCAAACTAATCTTAAGAATAATCTTCATGATAATCTATGGAAGAAACTAAGTAAATTCTCAAAAAATCTAAGGGTAAAAATTATAGATATATACTTAAAAGAAGAAAATAGAAAATTTAGAGTTATTAAGGAAGCTTCGGAGTAAACTTTGGGTTTAAAAATTCATCACTTTGGAGTTGCTAAAACACTTCAGAGATAAGAAGATAACCCTTTGGTGCCATTGAAGCATTTCAGAGAAAGAGGGAAATATCTTCGAGTCATGAAGTCATAAGTTTTGGACTCAACAAAGATCGCCTTACAACCAGGACAAGAGTTTCGGAGCCACTAGAGCACTTCAGAGACAGAAAAATAACTTTAGAATGATTATACTACTTCAAAGTTATAAGCTTACATCCTTCAGAGTCAATTGAATTGCTTCAAAGTCACAAGCTCAGAAACTTTGAAGTCAGTTAAAGGACTTTAGGGTCATGAGCTGAGAAACTTCGGAGTCAGTTAAAGCACTTTGGAATCACATGCTCACAAACTTCATAGTTAAGTCAAATACTTCCGAGTTGAGACAAGTACTTCAGAGTCAATAAGGTGCTTCAAAGACAACGACAAGAGCCTTCAAAGTTAGCTACACATTCTTTAGAGAATAGAACTTGTTAGAGTAAGAGGAATGCACTTCGAAGCCAAGAGAATTACTTCTATAAGTCCCTAAAAATTTCAAAAATATAAATTTTCACTATTCTAAAGTTTTGGTAAATTTTCCAGTGCGGCATACTGTAAAATTCAAATTTTAAGGAATTTTATTATCAAAAAATTATAAAAATGGATAAAATATCTATATTAATGTGAGGATGATGAGGAAATATGTTAATTAATAATTAATAAGTGAAGAAAAAATAAAAATTATATGTAGAAAGTTGAAAAACCAGGTTGCCAATAATTTCTAGAAATTTCAATTTAATCAAATTTAATTAAAAAATAAATTATGAAATTATGAAAATAATAGATGGGAAATTGATTTGGGCATATGATATATCAAATGGATGACTCACATGTGTAAAGAATGATAATTTG
>JAYJMB010005874.1:0-54553 GCA_036873735.1 Pouteria campechiana
TGTGGACAGATTTAAAGGGCTTAGATTTTATCCCTTAGATGATCAGTTGGCGCCTTTTGATTTTCCATACCCAACATGAAGTTCAACTTTGTTTATTGCACTTTGAAACTGAACAGAAGGAGGCATCACTTATACAGTTGAAAGTGGAGGAGCATATTAGTAAATTAAAGGTATTGTTGGAAAAATATACTGGTGTCTTCAAAGAAATAGAAGGCCTTCCTCTAGTAAGATCTTTAGATCATCAAATTTTCATTCTAAAAGGAATGGATCTGCTTAACAAGAGGCCAGAAAGAATGGATCTACCTAACAAGAGGCCCTATAGATACCCATGTGTTCAAATAGTAGAAATAAAAAGACAAGTTAAGGAGTTGCTAGCAAAGGGATGGATCCAACACAATCATTCCCCTTTTGCCTCCCTAGTAATATTAGTTAAGAAGAAAGATGATACATGAAGGTTTTGTGTTGACTACCATACCTTGAACTAGGTGACTGTAAAAGATAAGTTTCCAATTCCAGTAATTGATGCATTATTAAATGAGCTTTATGAAGTAGTTATCTTTTCTAAATTGGATTTAAGATCAGGGTATCATCAAATTCGTATGCTTCCCCTAGCCATGGAGAAAATTGCTTTCAGAACTCATGATGGACACTGTGAATATTTGGCAATGCCCTACAATGCTCCATCAACATTTTGGGCCTTAATGAATCAAATATTTTCTAAAATGCAAAGGAAGTTCATTTTGTTATTTTTTGATGATATTTTGGTTTATAACAAGACTATGCAAGAGCACATCAAACATCTTGAGCATGTGTTTCAACTATTGTAGAGTCATTCCTTGTATGCTAATCGAGAAAAATATCTATTTGCGAAATCAAAACTACAATATATGGGCCATGTTATAGGTTTGAGAGGGGTTGCTGCAAACCTAGAAAAAATAGGTAGCATTTTGAATTGGCTAGTTCCAAAGATAGTTAAAGCACTGAGGGATTCCCTTGGTTTAGCTAGTTATGGCCAAAACTTTATTTCTAGATATGGGATAATTATAGGGCTTTTAACACAATTACTTAAGAAGGATGTGTTTGTATGGAGTGATGAAGCTCAATAAGGATTTGATAAGCTAAAGGTAGTGACATCTAGCCCCCCTCTAGTCTAACTACCTGATTTTTTCAAGCATTTTGAAGGTGAATGTGATGCTTTTGGTAGTAGCATGGGAGTTATTCTTGTGTAAGAAGGAAAGCTACTAGCCTACTTCAATAAACTGTTTTCTTTCCAATAACAATTGAAGTCAACTTATGAACAAGAATTGATTTCTGTAGTGATGGCTATCAAAAAGTGGCAAACTTATTTACTGGGAACCTCATTCACTATTTGCATAGATCGTAACAGTTTTAAATTCATTTTGAGTCAAATGAATCTATCAAATAAGTAACAAAAATGGGTTTCCAAACTTATGGGTTTTGATTTCCAAATGGAATATAAGAAGGGAAACACAAACTCTTTGGTAAATGCACTTTCATAACAAACTGAGTCATTTTAGTTAATACCTGTTACATTTCAATCTAAACTATTATAGAAAGTTTATGATGAGTGTCAAAGCAATCCTAGTTTACAATCATTAAAACAGAAGATCAAGGAGCAACCTACATCATTTCCTAACTATCAAGTGAAAAATGGGCTAGTTTTCTTTAAGAGCAGGTGAGGTTAGATGAGAAGAGTATGTTGATTGCCCCATTATTGGCCTTGTCCCACGATTCTTTATTAGGAGGTCATGAAGGTATATTTTGATCTCTAAAGCATTTGAAAGAATATTTTTATAGGTTTGGGATGGGAAATCGGGTGAAACAATATGTTGCTGCTTGCCATGCATGCAGTCAAGTGAAATACTTAGCATAGAGTCCTATGGGCTTCTATAGCCCTTACCTATTATTGACAAGAAATGGACCTGCATTTCTATGGATTTCATTACAAGTTTACCATCTTCTCAATTTAAATCTATTATAGTGTTAGTAGTGGATCGACTGACGAAATACACTTATTTCCTAGCTTTACAACACCCATTAACTGCTGCCAAGGTTGCTCATATTTTTACTCAAGAAATTATTAGATTACATGGGTTTCCTAAATCAATAGTCTTTAATCAAGACCCTTTGTTCTTAAGTAATTTTTGGAAGGAATTTTCTTAGTTGAATGGGATTGAATTGCATATGAGTACTGCATATCATCCTTAGTCAGATGGACAAACAGAACTAGTTAATAGGATACTGGAAGATTATTCGATGTGTGTCACTTTATAGTGGGCAAATACTTGGATCAAGTGGCTTCCATGGGTTGAATTCTACAACAACTCTAAGTTTCATGCCTCAATTCAACTGTCACCTTTTTAAGCTCTTAACAATCAAGCTCCACCAATTATTCCTTCATGTGAGTACCAATCTATTGTAGTAGCCAAGCTAGAAGATGAGTTACACCAGAGGTGTAATTCCTTAAACATATGAAGGAAAATTTAGAAATTGCTCAGAATCACATGCAACAAGCTATGAATCGTTAACAGGTGGATCGTGAATTTCAGGTTGGTGATTATGTTTATGTCAAGCTCCAACCTAGATAACAATTGTCAGTGGCAAAGATGTCTTATCATAAACTTTGACCTCGCTATTTTGGTCCATTTCTAATTCTAGAATGAGTAGGCAATATGGCTTATAAGCTACAATTGTCAATTACTTGAAAGATCCATCCTGTATTTCATGTGTTGTTGTTGAAGCCTAGATTTCTTAGGGAGAATGGTCAAGTTGATTTGCCTACTTATTCAAAAGATGGTGAGTTGCTGTTCCAACTTGAATTCTTGCATTCCGTAGATCTTTTGACACAACTAAAATTCAGGTGTAGTAGCAACAATATCCAATTGAAGAATCTACTTGGGAAGATGCATCTCTTTTTAGGAAATAATTTCCACAATTTCCTTTGCACTTGGAGGACCAAGTTGCTCTTGGGGAAGGGAGTAATGTTAGAGATAGAGTGTTACGCCCTAAACATAGAGAATTATAAATAGGTGCACCTTGGAAGAGTTTGAGTTCTATGATTTAGTGAAGACATATTGTCATTGAATCATTTGTGACAAGTGTAAAAAGATATGAGCTATGATGTCATATAGATTTATTTAGGGTCATGTATTAGGTAGAATTTTAGTACATCAAATGTAATATAAATAATCAGGATCCATAATGGAAGGGTGTTCATTTTTTGGAAAATTCCTATGCGATAGGTTTCGGGAGTTTAGGCAAGCTTGAACCAACCTACCCAAAATCCGATTCCTATCAATTAGGTAGTTCTTCTAAATGTGCAAGGATATGACAATCTCGTGAATCTCTATCCCATTGACATCAAAGGGGTAGATGTAGTGTTGAGAGTGTAATGGCTTCATACTTTAGGGTCTTTTGTGATTGGTCCAATCTAATGATGGCCTTTGAGAAACATGGAAAAAAATTATTTAGCTAAAAGGAAACTATGATGCGGAGCTCTAGCAAGCCACGTGGTAGCAAATTATGAAGTGCCTATCTGATGTTTTTCAAATGTATATCTTTCAGCTCAAAAGTGAGGAATCTATTTCCTGGAATGCCTCAGAGATAAATTAGGAGTTTGGGAGGCAGTTGGGCCTCTACATA
Source organism: Pouteria campechiana (assembly GCA_036873735.1). Classification (NCBI taxonomy): domain Eukaryota; kingdom Viridiplantae; phylum Streptophyta; class Magnoliopsida; order Ericales; family Sapotaceae; genus Pouteria; species Pouteria campechiana. The sequence goes on from JAYJMB010005874.1 coordinate 3,664, forward strand.
GTTTGAATAAAGTATATATTAAGGGAAGGGGATTATCTCTAGTCAGAACTTTGGATCACCAGATCATCATTCAAAAACTAGTGGAACCACCAAACAAATAACCATATCATTAATCCTCATAGTCAGAAGGCTGAAATTGAAAAACAGGTGGAGTTGCACTTAAAGGTTGGATTCAAAGGAGCCACTTGTCCCTTTCACTTCTCCAATCTTATACTAAAAAAGAAGGATGATTCCTAGCGGTTTTGCATAGACTATGAAGCCTTGAATTAGGTGACCTTTAAGATAAATTCTTTATCCCAGTTATAGATGAGCTCCTTGATGAGTTGCATGGGGTAGTAGTCTTTTCAAAGCTAAACTTGAACCAAGGGTGTCATCAGATTCAAATGCACCCATCTGTGATCAGAAAGACTGCCATCAAAAATCATGATGGGTATTTTTGAATATTTGGTGATGCCCTTTGGGCCATGTATTGTACCAACCACCCACAAAAAATTGATGAATCAAGTATTCGTAGTAGTCCTAAGGAACTTTATTTTAGTTTTCTTTTATGATATTTGAGTGTATAGTTGGAGTTGGAAAGAGTAGTTGACACGTCTGAAATAAGTCATCCAGCTATTGGTCAATCACTCCTTGATTGTCAATCGAAAGAAATGTTTCTTTGGCCAATCCGTGGTGCAGTATTGAGGCCATATTATGAGTGCAAAGGAGTAGCGGCTAATCTTGAAAAATTGGTGAGCATTGTTAAATGGTTTGTACCAAGAATAGTGGAGTTGAGGGGATTTTTGGGTCTAGAAGGGTACTACCAAAATTTCATGCAAGGTTGTGGTTTGATAGTTGGCCCTTTAACCCAACTCCTCAAGAAAGATGCATTTAAATGGGGATCTATAGCTTAAGCCACCTTTAAACAATTGAAGGAAGTGATATCTTAGCCCCCATTACTGCATACTTTAGTAAGACTTTATTGATGCAATAATAATCAAAATCTACTTAAAGAGAGAGTTAATAATATTAGTGTTAGCTATTAAAAAGTGGAAAATGTATCTGTTGGGTCATCACAATAGTTTGAGATACATATTAGATCAAAAGAATTTCTCATCAGAGCAGCTATGTTAAGCTGATGGGGTTTGACCTCTAGGTGGAATACAAAAATTGGGCAGTGAACTCGGCAATTGATGCATTGTCAAGGTGAGCAGAGGGAAATCAAATCACAATGATCAATTTACAATCTCCTTTTGTTAGGGCTTCCTCAAAATCCTCCCCTGATTCTTAGCCATCATTCCTTTCTTATTTAGTTAACCCTTAATTGAAGGCTTGTAATCTGCTTGTAATCCTTTATGATTCTATTTGTAATCTTTGTGATTCTTTCCTGATGTAATTGTACAACTACACTTATATAAATGACATATAGACTCCACCAAAATTGGTGGTGGTTTTACAAACATTCTCATTGTATCAGAGCTCTTATAGGAATCACTTTTGATATCCTTCCTTTTTGCTCTTCTTTGTCTTCCTCATGGCCCAACCTCTCTCCTTCAATACGATGGTTCACATGGTCACTATTAAGCTCTTGGCAACCAACTATTACTTTGAAAAAGTCATCTTATGCCCCTACTTCAATGCCAAGATTGCCTTTGTTTTGTTGATGGTTCCTTCACCAAACCATTTGAAACTCTGCCCAACCCCACCAATGACACCTCCATGCCCAATCCCAAGTTTCTTGAATGGAAACTCAAAAACTAACACATTATTAGCTTGTTGCTATCATCCCTCTCTGAAGAAGCCATGGCAGCCATTGTTGGTCATGCAACCTGTCAGGATGTCTAGGTTGCACTCGAATGTGCTTTCAGCCATGGCTCCAAAACACGTGAGCTACGCTTGAAGTATGAACTTCAGCTTATGAAGAAAGGCAACCAATTTGTTGCTGAGTTTGCCCATGCATTCAAAGGCCTCTATGACTAGTTAATGGTCATTGGACTTCCAGTTGATGAAATCAACAAGTCTCAGTGGTTTCTTCGTGCTCTTGGCACCGAGTTCGTTGGCTTTTCCTCCACATAGATGGCTCTCACATCGCTGCCCTCTTTCCATGATTTGGTCCCTCTGGCTAAAAGCTATGATTTATTTCAAAAATCTCTTGAAACTTATTCTGTTTCACCTGCAGCCTTCATGGCATACTGATCCTTTGGTCATTGTGAACAATCTCGCTCCCAAGGCAATCGATGCTTCAAAAGCGGCTCCAATGGTAACATGGGAGGTTCTTCATCTGGTGGCCACTCCTTCAGCAATAACTACTCTCTTCACCCCTATTATCCTCCCTGCCCAATTTGTAAAACAGAGGGCCATACCACTGACCGATGCCGAAACCTCTATGATTGTGCAGAACCATCGGCACAACTTGGTGAAGCTTTCCACAATAGTTATTCTCTCTGATGGTCTCTCTGGTTCTGATTGGTATCTTGACACGGCTGCCTCCGCTCACATGATGCTAGAATTGACTACACTTGACACTTCCAATCAATATGTTCGTAAAGATAAAGTTGTTGTGCGAAATGGTGCGTCCTTACCCATCACCCACACGGGTACTTCTAACCCTTCTTCTAACTTAAAATTGCTAGATGTTTTACTAATTCCCCACCTCACCAAAAATTTTCTCTCTATTAGTAAGTTGACTTTTGACTTTCCTCTTCAATTCATTTTTACTAACTCTTCCTTTGTCATTTAGAACAAGATCACAAGAAAGGTGTGGCAACCGAAAAATGTGATTGTGATCTCTACGTCCTAGAGCATAGCAATGATGCTTTTGTTTCTGTCCTAAATAAATCTACTCTTACGGCATCATATGACCTATGGCATGAATGTCTTGGTCATGTAAATCATTCTATCATTTCATTATTGAATAAAAAAGGCCAGTTATCCCTTACTTCTATTTTGCCTAACCTTGCTATTTGTGCTATGTGTCGATTTGTGAAAAGTCATAAGCTTTCATTCTCTACTCATATGCTCAATCCACCTCAATTTTAGGCCTTGTTCATTGTGACATATGGAGATGGGCTCTGGTTAAATCCAAAATGGGCTTTACTTATTGTGTTATTTTTGTTGATGATCACTCTCGCTTTACATGGCTTTATCTTATGAAATTTAAATCTAAATTTTTAGAAATTTTTATCTAATTTCAGACATTTATGGAAAATCAATATTCTTGCAAAATCAAAATTTTCCAAAGTGGTGGTGGTACTGAGTTTTGTAGCAATCATTTTCAATCTCAACTCCGCTCTTCTGACATTCATCACCAAATATGTTTGTCCCTACACTCCTTCCCAAAATGGATGCGTTGAATGCAAGCATCACCACCTGATTGAAATGGGCCTTGCACTCTTATTTCATTCACGTATACCCACTTGCTATTGGGTTGACACTTTTAGTACCGTGACTTATATCATTAACTGGTTGCCCATACCTCTTCTTAGAGGCATTTCTCCCTTTGAAATTTTGAATGGTAAACCTCCACTCTACATCAACTTTAATTCCTTTGGTTGCAGAGTTTATCCCTATTTATGTGACTATGCCCCTAACAAATTTTCTCCTCATAGCCTTCCTTGCTTATTTTTAGGTTACAGTTCTTTCTATAAAGGCTTCCGTTGTCTAGAACCCCTTAGCTCAAAAATCTATGTCACCCACCATGTCAAATTTGATGAACAAAGTTTCCCCTTACTACCCACCGCTTAACCCAGCCTCCCTCGTCCTTAGATCTATCATGTTTCATGGAACCCATCCAAACACATGCTCCACCCTTAACCCCTACTCCATTGCACACCCATCCACCCACCCACCCCCCCACAACTCTATTTGATTCACATTCTCGTTCTAGGTCTCATGCATGTCGTCTCTGTCTTAACTCTTTCTCTGAGCCTATACAAGTATCTACTAAGTCCCTTGCTCTCGACGCTCTAGCACTAGTTTTGTCATAATCTGATGCTCCCATTTTGTGCTCCGTCCATACCTTCATCCTCTCACTTGATGGTCACTCAAGCTAAGGTGAGCATTTTTTGGCCGTGGTATCCTACTTACATCAGCCATCATGTCTTGGGTCACCTACATGCTCTTCTTACTACATCTGAGCCCCATAGTTTCAAATTAGTTGCTAAAAACCTTGCACGAATCGCTGCTATGGATGAAGAGATTAAAGCTCTTCATGACAACTGCACTTGGGATCTTATTCCTCGACCTCCCAAAACAAACATTGTGGGTTCCAAATGGGTCTTTCACACAACGTATCTCTCTAACATCTCTGTTGACTGCCTCAAGGCCCATCTTGTTGCCAAGGGATACGCTCAGCTTCCTGACCTTAATTACATGGATACTTTCAGTCCAGTGGTCAAAGCCTCAACTGTTCATGTTGTGCTCTCTCTGGCTATCACCTATGGTTGGCCTCTTTGCCAACTCAATGTTAAAAATGCTTTTCTTATTGGCATCTTATAGGAACATGTTTATATGGAGCAACCTTTTGTCTATGTTGATCCCCGCTTCCCTCATCATGGATGCAAACTCAAGAAGGCTCTTTATGGTCTCAAACAGGCTCCATGTGCTTGGTTCCAGTGTTTCAACTCATTCCTTTTGAAGGTTGGGTTCACTTGGAGTTGTGCAAATACCTCCTTGCTTATTTTTCATCATCAAAGGCACATCATTTATCTCTTACTATATGTTGATGACATTATTCTCACTGGCAATAATGTATCCTTTCTCAGTTGCTTCATTCAACAGCTTCACTCCGAATTTGGCACCAAGGATTTGGGATCCCTTAACTATTTTCTTGGTCTAGAAGCCACTTGCACCCCAACAGATCTTTTCCTCAACCAAACCAAGTATGCACGTCATATTCTTGTGTGTACTTAGTTTCTTGACTGCAAACCTGTAAAAACTCCTACGGTTGTTGCCCAACGTCTCTCCTCTATTGGTTCTCCATTTGAGGATGTCACTTTTTATAGTTCTCTTGTTGGTGCACTGTAATATCTAATTATCACTCATCCTAATCTTGCCCACTTAGTAAATTTTGTCAATCAATATTTGCATGCTCTCATTGATGAACATTTTTAGGTTGTGAAGCACATTCTTCGTTATGTCAAGAGTACTCTTCACTTTGGTTTATCATTCACTGCCTCCTCTTCCACTAGCATTATTGCCTACTCTGATGTTGATTGGGCCGGCTGTCTTAATAGTCGACGCTCCACTTTTGGCTACTTTATATATCTGGATGACAATCTTATCTCTTGCAGTGCTAAGAAGTAACCCACTGTCTCTCACTCCAGCTATGAATCTGAATACCTTACCCTGGCTTCCACTGCTGCTGAAGTCCTATGGTTAGACCATCTTTTTTGTGACCTACGTGTTTCCACTCTAGCTCATCCTCTTCTTCTGTATGACAACAAGAGTGCTATCTTCTTAAGCTCTAACCCAGTCTCTCATAGGTGCTCCAAACAAATTGATTCGGACTATCACTTTCTTTGAGAACTTGTGGTCGTCGGTTGGATTGGCACTCAACATATTTCTACCAAACTTTAGGTTGTTGATGTCTTTACTAAGAGTATCTCACAATCTCTCTTCACATTCTTTTGATTCAAGCTACGTGTGTGCTCTGATCCCACACTTAGCTTGCAAGGAGGTGTTAAGGCTTCCTCAGAATCCTCCCCTGATTCTTAGCCATCATTTCTTTCTTATTTAGTTGACCCTTAATTGAAGGCTTGTAATACTTTGTGATTCTATTTGTAATCATTGTGATTCTTTTCTCATATAATTGTACAACTGCACTTATATAAATGACATACGGACTCCACCAAAATGTGTGGTGGTTTTACAAACATTCTCACCTTAAGCAATTTTATGTAGAGTGTTTTAGTCATCCTGATTTGAATGATCTTCAAAAATATTTTTACCAACAACTAGAGGCTTATCCACTAGATCAGTCGAAAAATGGTTGGTTTTGCATAAGTGAAGAGTTGTGGTTGCTAGCCAAAGTTGCTTCCTACTTTATTATCTCTATTCCATGATTCTTTACTTGAAGGACATGCAAGGGTTTTTCTTACATTCTAGAAATTGTGAGTTCTTCACTTGGTTGGGCATGCAAAAATGTTTTTGACAATATGTGGTTTCTTGCCACATCTATAATCAAGTGAAGTTTATGGTTAAGTAGTCCTTCTAGGTTGCTGCAACCTTTGCCAATTCTAGAAAGAAAGTGGGCTTGTGTTTCTATGGACTTCATCACTGGACTGGCTAACAAAGTATGCCCATTTTATAGCACTGCAACATGCCTTTTTATGCTAAGGTTGCTTCAATCTTTGTTTAAGATGTTGTTAGACTATATGGGGTTCCTGAATCGATTTTCAGATAAAGATCTTGTGTTTCTTAGTCACTTTTGGAAGGAATTTATATGGTTGCATGTAGTGGAGTTAAACATGAGCACAACATATCATCCACAAACTAATCGACGTATTTTAGACAACTACATTCTAGAAGATAACCTCTATTACTTCACATTATAGCAACAGAGAACTTGGGGAAGATGGCTTCCTTAGGCCGAGTTCTATTATAACTCTAAATACAATGTTTCAATCCAAATGTCACACTACCGAGCCCTTTATAATCAAATCACTCCTATGGTTCCTCTATTTGAGCACAAGTCTGCTGCTATCACTAGTTTGGAGGAAGAACTTATTCAAAGGGATTATCTCTTGTAGATGCTGAAGTCTAACATTGAGTTGCACAGAATCAGATTAGGCAATAGGCTAATAAAAACAAAGTTGATAGAGAGTTCCAAGTGGGGGACTTTATCAATCTAAAGTTGCAACTAGGAAGATAGGAATTAGTCTCTTAAATTGGGCATAACAAACTCAAGCCATGGTATTATGGGCCTTTCCAGGTGATGGAGCTTGTGGGTAGTGTCACTTATAGATTATAGCTGCCCCCATAATCAAAGATCCATCCTGTCTTTCATATTTCCCTTCTTAAGCCAAGCTATCCTGTTAAGGATGTTATGGTGGAGCTACCTGCTTGCTCAGAAGAAGGTGATGTTAGAGTAAGGGTGTTGCATCCCAAACACAAGGTTGATTACAAGAAGATGAACGTTGGTAGGTAATGAGTTGGTTGGAGCAAAGGTTGAATAGTTAGGAGTAGTAAGTTGTAGTGGCTATTTTTGTGAATGGGAAGATGTTTGGCTCTAATAAGGTTAAGCGATGAGTTTGTTAGTAGGAAGTTAGAAGCGATTAATATAATAGATGTCATGAGTTGGGTCAAATATCATAACTATAGGTCAAATTATCTTTTGTACTATAAATTGATTTGTAATTAAAGACAATTGCATTCTTTGGCAAATCAAATCTTGTTCATAGGAAGAGAGCATTTGGCCACTCTAAGTGCCAAATTTCAAATCCTGTATCTCATTCCAAGTCTAGATCCTAACACATGAATTGACCCTACAAGCTAGGTCGTGTGCCACCAAAATGCTCCACTAGTTAACGTTAGTTATTTTGAATAGTAGAAGGTAGAAGTTGGGTTAGTGGGGGCTGAAGTATTAGAGTTGGAGTGACTATTGTGGATGAGGTAGGAATAGTGGACATGGGTGAAACCATTGTTGCATCTTGTATGCCTGCGAAAGCCATCATTTTTCTCAAATTTTAGTTTTTTGCTTTCACTTTTTTGACTCATTCATTTAACATCCTTACCATTTATTCAAGCATAAATGGGGTCAATTTTTATCATATATGTGTATCTGTGTTAGTTTAAAAAATTTTAAGGAGCAAATTTTAATCAACCAATTCATTCCTCCCCTATTTCAATGCCCTCCATGGAGTGGACCATCAAATAGTATGAATGTGTTTTTGAAACTTCATATAAGATAGCTTTTTCATCATAGTTGTTTGGGTTATCCCCAAATTGATTGTCGATGTAGATGTAGCTTCTGAGATAATCCTGCAAGAAGTCCTGTAAAATTGTAAAATCATTAGAGGGCATTAGAGGTGTTCCTAACGTAAACATTCCAATACTCAAGTTAGTAAACAAGATTCTTTAAGAAGGTATGCGTTAGTAGTAAGAGCTTATGTTCTTATTTTTCAAAAAATGCTTACCTGATCTTTTTATACTTGAGCGTGAGTGATATATGCACAATCGGAATATGTGCGTATCCTGTAATGAGGATTTCTGTCTAAAGAAAGATTTTAGGAAAATACACATCCCTAGTCCTTTCAGGACTCTTTTTAGGAATGTCCTAGGAGTTTTATGAAATTTTATTATAACGGGAAGAGGTATCCCATTAGAATAGTAATATAATGTAGCATGGTGCCAACTTAACAATGGGTATTTTATGTTAGAGTTCCCTAACATGTTTCATACTTGTCATGATCACTTTGAATTCGTGGTCATGCATATTGTGTTAACGATGTTGAATGTTACTAATGTTCACACCCATGATGGCAACAACATGCCATGAGGGGCAACGTTTGGAAAAGTTGTCTCATCCGTTTGACATACTTCTTCCCATTTATAAATAGGGAACATAAATGGGTTAAAGGGTGGGTAGAAGCGGAGGTCTTAGAATAATCCAAGGTATCTAGATTGTGGAATAGAGACATTTCCCCCTGTATGATTTGTCTCGGACTCATTAAGAGCAAGAGGTATGCGGATCGGAGTCTAAGGGAGATAAACAATCTAAAGAGGTATACTTCCATTATCCTCCATTCGATTAACCAACAGTGGTATCAAAGTTGTTGGATATCTTCCTTAGCTAGAGAGGAAGGAGATGATATATGTAATTTGCCATTTTAATAGTTAAATGTGTGAAATATGTGAATTTTTTATTAATGGCAAAACTTTTAAACTATCATTTTAGATCAATCTGTTAGTACCATCATATAGTCCTCTCCGAGCCGATTCCAACCACATATTACATGTAAAAAATGGACTTAAAATGGCTCCTCTATGAATTTTTGAAAAAAAAATTCTAAAAGCTCGCTGTCTCGCCGAACCGTTGAAGAAGATGGAATTTTTTCATTTTGGTCCCTATGATTTTTAAATTTTGCAAAATGACCTAGGGTCAAAGTGCAAATATTATAAAAGATTGGGTCTTTTATAATTTTGAAAAGTTAGAGGTATTTATGAAATTTATCATAAGTCAAGGGTGTTTTTGTAAATTTTTGGAAGCTAGGGGTATTTTTATAATTTTAAAACCTAAAACCAGTGGGTCGGAGGGGCCGTAGGTCCATGCTTAGTCTCTGATGGGCTTAGCCTATTTAGGCCCAAGAGGGGCTCAGTCAGAACAAGCCAAGTGGGGCCCAGCCAGAGCAAGCCAGACCAGGCCAGACCAGGCCTAGGCAGGGCCCAGTCAAAGTGGGCCAGTAGGCAACGGCCAACGATAGTGGCCGACGGCCAAAATTTTTTAGTGGACCCAAAAATAGTCTAAATAGTCATTTTTGAGATTTTTTTGACCTTTTAAATCCTTCTGTGGGCTCAAATTTGCCAAATAAGACCTCTAAATATAATTTTTTATTTTTGTAATGATTAATCATGAAATTATATGTATTTTTTAGGAAATTTGTGATAATGAGAATGTTAGAAGAATTATAGGGATTCTTGCATACTTATTTAATAAGTTAGTATGAATTTATTTTAAAAATTTCTTACTTTACCCACTTTTTTAACATGCTTGATGCATATAATTGAATTCTTAGGTTATTTGACTTTGCATTTTATTTGAATAGATAGATGTGAATTGATGATTAAATGCGTAGCATACTTTCTCGTTTTACTCCTTTTGTAAAAATATTATTAATTTATGCAATGATATAACAAAGTATGTTTTATGATATGAATAAATGTTGAAAATAACAATTAATGTGTCATAGGTTACTTGAATCAGACTAAACCATAGCAACTAAGACTCTTTGGGCAGATCTTAGTCAGATAGACAAATTAGATGGGGAAAACTATGAAATATGGAAACCCAAAATTGAATACTTGCTAGAAGAATAAGAAATTAGTGATGTCTCAATAGTAACTATGGAGGATCCTTAAAGGGATGCTACTTCACCTCAAAAGGATGCTACTCCACCTCAAGGAGATGCCACTCAAGCACAAGGGGGTGCTACTTTAGAATAGTTGAAAGCATATTTGGAATGATGGAAAAGAAATTCTCATGCTTGTATCATGATGCTTAGCAACATGAGGAATGATTTTATGTTTGCTTTCACTAGGATTGCTTCTGCTAAAGTCCTATGGGAGACTTTGAAAATAAATATGGTAGTAATTCTAGGGCTCAACTAAGAAGGCTCAACTTGCAATTTGAGAATTATAAGATGAACCCTGAACATACTATGAGGCAGCACATATTGGAGATATCCAATATGATTCTACAACTATAAACTGTTGGCTATGTACTTTCAGATGAGCAACAAGTTGCTATCATGTTTTGATCTCTCCCAGATTCATGATAGTATATGAAAATGAATATGACTCATCATGATAGTATAAGGATTTTCAATGATATTGCATACCATCTGTAGTTGAAGGATGATTATTTGATTATGACCAAGCCCTTCTCTCAGGCTCTAGTGATGCAGTCTAGTTCTATACCCAAAAATAATGGTTTTAAGCATAGAGGAACTAGAAATCGAAAGGGAAGCAGACCAAACAAGGGAATTAAGGAAAGGGCATCCAACGCAAACGAGGGAAGCACGAATATAAGAAGAAGGATATTCACAAGTTGAAATATTTTAACTGTGGTCAATTGGGATACTTCGCTCGTGATTGCACTACAATCTCTCTCTTATATATATGTTTCTAACTCGATCATGCTAATAGAATCTCATCCATTATGGATTGTAGACTCTGGAGTAATTGACCACACAGCTTGAGACCGTGCAACATTTGTGGAATATTGTCAAATACTTGCAAAATCTCAATGGATATTTATGGAAAACAGTTCCAAAGTAGAAGTATATGGGATTGGAACATACAAGTTGGAACTTACAAGGGGGAGAAAGTTTACTGCTGAATGATATCCTATATACTCCAAATATTTGACAAAATTTAGTCTTGGTTACTATTCTTCTTAAGTTAGGATACAATTTAAATTTTTCTAGCAATGGACTTCAAATTTTGAAAGGAACTTCATGGATTATTTATGAAATAATGTCTGATGGTTTTATTATTTAAAATTCTAGCAATATTGGAAATCATTTTGCAATTACGTCATCTTCTATGAGTTTGAATGATAATGTATTATGGCATGTTAGATTAGGTCATATAGGCCAAGACAGGATAAATCTTTTAGCTTGAGATGGATTATTAGGTCAACTTGCCAAAGTTTTATTATCATTGGGTGAACATTGCTTGGCTAGTAAAGCAATCAGGAAGCCTTTTGAGAAGGCATCTTGTACCACTCAACTATTGCAACTTATTCACTCTGACATCTGTGGTCTTATGAGTGTGAGGGCGAGGCATGGTGCCTCCTATTTCATCACCTTTATTGATGATTATACATGCTAGTTATGTTTATCTGATCTCCCATAAATCTAAAGCATTAGATTGTTTTAGAAAATTTACAAGTATGGTTAAGAATCAGTTGAACACAATAATAAAAGGATTGGGAATAGACCGAGGGTGTGAATACTTGTTGGAAGAATTTAAAAAATTTTGTGATGAAAAGGGTATAGTCAGGGAACTGACAATTCCATACATTATGCAATAAAATGATATTGCAGAGAGAAGGAATAGAACCCTATTAGACATGGTGAGATCCATGATGGCGTAAGCAAAGTTACCAATCTCCTATTAGAGAGATGCTCTTTTGACTGCTGCATATGTACTCAACCGTGTACTTTCTAAATCAATCACATCAATGCCCTATGAGTTATGGACTGAAAGGAAGCCTGATCTTAACCTTTTAAGACCTTAGGTATTGGCAACCTATGTTCATAGCATGTCTCACAAACTTGGAAAGTTGGGAGTAAGAGAAAAGAAGTGTATCTTTATTAGATATCTTAATTCTTCCAAGGGTTACGTGTTCATTGATGAACATGATGATGGTACTATGACTAAAATGGAATCACGAGATGTTACCTTTTTAGAGAATAAATTTCCCAACAAAGGAGAAATTGAGAGAAATATTCTATTGTATGAAATGGATGAATCTGAAGAAATTGACAGGCAAAATTAGTCTGCTGAGGAGGATAATGGTCCATTTCAATTGCTTATTTTAGTGGGAGCATTCAATCAAATTCGTTGAAACCCTCATTGAGGAGACATAATCATCTGATTACTAAGCACCGATGATTTTTTATTGAAGGTGAGGTGCTTATGGTTTCTCTATTGGATGAGGGTAAGCTTAGAATAGTTTTTGAGGCACTCTCATGCCCTACAAAGGATAAATGGGAAAAAAAGGCAATGGAAGAGGAAATGGACTCTATGAGATCCAACCATGTCTAAAATTTGGTTGAACTTCCACCTGAACGCAAGGCAATTGGGAATAAATGGGTTCTCAAAATCAAGCGCAAGGCAGATGGATCCATAGAAAGGTATAAAGCATGCATTGTGGCAAAATAATTCACCTAAAAGGAGGGTGTAGATTTTGAGGATACTTTCTCCTTGTTTGTGAGATTTACCTCATGTAACTAATTTTGGCTACTGTCACACATTTGGATCTCGAATTACATCAGATGGATGTAAAGTTAGCATTTCTCAATAGAGAACTGGATGAGGAGATCTATATGGATCAACTAGCTACTTTCGTAGAAGCAGGTCAGGAGGGAAAAGTTTATAAACTTAATAGCTTGATCTATAGATTAAGACAATCATTCAGGCAGTGGTATTTGAGGTTTTATTGAGCAATATTAACATTTTGTTTTTCAATGATCGATGAAGACCACTATGTGTATGTCAAGAAGTTCAAAGATAATTTTGTAATATTATCTTTATATGTGGATGATATTCTGATAGTTGGAAAGAATAAGGAGTTTGTCGCCATTGTTAAGGAATGATTGTGCTCAACTTTTGAAATGAAGGACGTAGGTGAGGCAAGCTACATTCTTGCAGTGAAGATCCTAAGAGATCAATCAAGAAAGTTAATATCTCTTTTACAAGAGACATATATCAACAAAGTGCTTGAGCGAGGAATTGCAATCCTATAGACACTCCTATTGCCAAGAGTGATAGCTTGAGTCTTGAAATGTGTCCAAAGACCCTAGATGAAATCAATAACATGAAGAAAGTTCTTTATGCTAGTGTAGTTGATAGTTTGATGTATGCCATGATATGTATCTATCCAAATATTTGTTATGTCATAGGGTTAGTCAGTCGATACCATTCGAACCTAGGACGTGAGCACAGGAAAGCTATTAAGCAAATTTTCAGATACCTCAAAGGCACTACGAATTATATGCTCTACTATCAAGGACATAATCTGCAACTAAGGGGATATACAAAATCTGATTGAGGTGGTGACCTTGACAAGCATAAATACACATCCAGATGTCTTCTCACTAAATAATGAAGCCATATCTTGGAATTGTAAAAAACAGTCATTTGTAACAATATCAACCATGGAGGCTGAGTTTGTAGCATGTTTAGCTATAGTGCAGGAGGCAATTTGGTTGAGAAGGTTCTTGTTGAATATACTATCTTAAATAAGCTTGATTTTGATAATGAACATTTTTAACCAGCTATATTTTGATGATGAGCAAAAACATGAGTGAAATATTAAGGTACTAACAAGTCTATTCTCAAGTGTGTGCAGTTATACTTTCAAACTAATCTTTGAGAATATGTCTAATAATATTCAAAGGAAGAAATCAAGTAAATGCTTATGAGATTTAAGTATATAAATCACATGTATACTTAAAATAAGAAAATAGATAGTTTAAAGTCTTCAAATGAAAAGCTTCAGAGCCTTCATAGTATACTTCGAAGCCAATAGGAAGTTTCAGAGTCATCATGGTATGCTTCAAAATCAACAAGAAAGCTTTTGGAGTCTATCAAACACAATTCAGAGTTAATCAAAACACATTTCAGAGTTAACTAGATATGCTTTAAAGTCTTCAAGCATACTTCAGAATTAATCAAATAAGCTTCAGAGTCATAAAGACACACTTTTGATTTAACAAGATATACTTCAGAGTCATAAAGCCAAGGTGCTTTGATTCGGAGATAAAGAAATAGTTTGTCAGAATAGGATTCAACAAAGAACTCTCGAAACCATTGAAGTATTTCAGAGACAGAGGGTAATGACGTTAGAGTGTTGATAGTACTTCAGAGTCATGAATATAAAAGCTTCGAGGTTAATTCATTTAATTCGAAGTCAATCAAGTCACTTCGGAGTTACAAACTAATAACCTTCAGAGACAGTCAAAGTACTTCAAAGTCACGAGTATGCAAGTTTCGAGGCTAAGTTAAGCTCTTTGAAGCCAACAAGACACTTTGGAAACAATGAACGATAGCCTTTGGAGTTAACAGAACACTCTTCAAAGAACATAATTCGTCGGAGTTAGAAGATAGGTGCTTCAAAGATAGCAAACTCTTTCGGAGTCAGAGTTGGAGCTCAGATTTAGTGCTTTGGAGTCATGGTACACTTACTTCAGAGACAAAAAATGCCTTTGAAGTCAACCTCCACGATCCTGATATGAGACATTGATGTTATGCGACTTTGGAGCCTCCGAAACACACCTTTGGTGCATCCGAAGCAATGGCAACTTATGTAAGTTGTGCGGAAACTTCATGCCTCTTACAATTTTGAAGGATCTTATGTTAGTTCATGGCCTCTGAAACAATATTGAAAGTACAACAATCTTAAATTTGAACATTTCTCAACATTTAATGTTTCTCACCTACTACAAGAGAGAAAGTCATAGATCTTAAAGAAAGACAGAGAACTCACATATAAAAGAAGTGAAGCAAAATCAAAGACAACAAGTGATTATCACATTGAAAACAATGAAAGAGAGCATTTACTAAGTTTTTAAGGTATTTTCTTTCATGATTTTCAACTCCACACAAAAACTGCAGTTCATTCAAAGAAGCATTCAAAGTTATTCATTCAACCACTTCTGGAGATTGAATCTCATTGTTTTTATTACTACATTAATTGTGTTTATTGCTTTCCAACTTCGTACAAAATCAGCCTATAAGAGGCATTAATATTTGTACACGTGTATTTCTGTATATCTCTGCAAGTTTGTTAATTTTTATCACTATAGTGAAAGCAAGTAGTATACTTGCCAAGTATTTGTATAAGTTTGTTAGTGAGCTTGAAAAACCAACAAGTATTAGTGAAACCTAAGTTTAGTAGAAAAGGCTAACTCAGTGACGTGTAGTAAGAACCCAAGTGAAGGGCCAAATCACTAAAAAAATACATGTTTAAGTGCATTGTGTTTTCAGTGATTTCTTTAATCCTGCACTTTAACTCTTATCTGACTAAAATTTTTAAAGACTCAATTCACCCTCCCCCCCTCTTAAGTCATCATCTGAACGGGACCTGTATGTTTATATTGTAATAACCAGGCAACTATTGCACATACAAAGGACTTTAGATATCATAGTTGAACCAAGCACATCGACATCAAATACAATTTTGTAAGAGATATCATAGCTTAGAAGTTAGTGATACCTGAGCATGTCTCTATACATACAATGTTAATTGATCCTTTGACTAAACCTATTATGAGAGATGTGTTTATAGGTTATGTTAAATCCATGGGATTGCTTGATCTTGACTGCATCACTTGTATTATTCTTTCATTAACTTATGTTGAATAAATACATTTTGATTTAGAATCAATTGTTTGTATTTTTAGCATTACACTTATTCATAAATAAAACATATATATCATACAAGTAGAGAGATTGACCTACTCATACAAGCAATCACCTTTGATATTCAGAGAATGTATAAAGATAAGACTGTTTATTTGTCATACTCGAGGGGTGTTGGACTTAAGGTTATGTCGACTTGACTGACAATCAAGTTAAGATCATCAGTTACATAATCAAGAATTTTATTGGTAACCCTATACCTATGAAATAGCCAGATGTGAGACCTTGATAGGCACTTGGAGATGGCGGCTATCAAGTGGGCTCGAGTTAGGCATAGTTAGAGGAACTATGTGTATAAACTAAGATCTATACAATGTTCAAGATAGACATACGCTCTTTTCGAGAATCGCCTGCACCATAGAACTTGTTTCATACCACGTTACCTAAATTCAAAAGTAAAGAAAGTGAGCAAGAGTATCCTTATTTCCTCATTGTATGAGTTTTTGAAGGCTAGAAGAGCTTTCTGAGAAGCCTCGAGGGGCTTCTTGATATATTTTAAAGTGATAGTTTAATATCTGCTATCTTGACATTTTATCGAAGGGTTATTATTGATACGACCTAGCAAGACATGTCAAAAAAGTGGTTGGATGAAACAGATAGGTATGATCTAAGAAGTTGGACTGAATATTTTGTTCACATTAAGATCTACATGTGATCTCTGGCCAGACAATCATATTATGGTATGATTGTGAATACATGATAGATGCACGAACGTGTTAAGCATTATATGAGGGATTGGAAATGCTTGAACAATAATGTGATATAAAATTAGTCTAAAGTAGATAGAGTTGTAATTTTTTCCTTTAGGGTTGTAGTCTATAAGTATCCTTAACATGTGCATAGTTGAGCTCCTAAAGTGTAGGGTTAACTCACAAGTCACACGATCCATTTGGTTGTATGATTCATATCTAAGATCTTCCTTAATTATATATATATATATATATTCCAAAGCCTATCATATGTGAGTGGGAGATGTTCAACGTTACCAACGTTCACACCCATGATGGGCAGCGACATTGCCATGAGGGGCGACGTAGGAAAAGTCTTGTCTCATCAATGTGACATAACTCTTCTCCATTTATAAATAAGAAACATAAATGGGTTGAAGGGTGGGTCAAAATAGACGTCTTAGAATAATCCAAGCCATCTGGATTATGGAATAGAGGCATTTCCCCCTATGTGATTTGTCTCAAACTCGTTGAGAGCAAGAGGTGTGCGAATCAGAGTTTAAAGGAGATAAATATCTAAAAAGGTATGCTAGCACTGTCATTATCCTCCATTTGATTGACCAACAACAAATATCCCATCGACGTGTTTTTTAATGATCACTTAAGAAAGCTTAAATCCATATTTTTTATATTTTTTAATAATAGTTTAATCTACAATAGTTTCTTGAATGAGCGTTTAGAGTCCCTATGGGTAGTATTAGAAACACTAGGATGTCAAAGTATTTTTGACAATCATAAGAAGTGTGTATTTGCACAAAAGCAAGTGAATTATTTTGGTTATTGGAAAAAGGTTGAACTGGAAAAGATCGAGGATTCATTGAAATGACCAATCCCAAAAACAACATAGATTTCTTTTCTAACTAAAATTCATTCAAGTGGATAAAAGCAGCATTAGAAGCCTTTCATAAAATGATAAGGATCATGACTACACCCCTGTTATGTTGGTCCTGTTCAATCTATGGCAAAAGTAGATTCTAAAAGGTGTGAAGAAAATAAACTGATTGTGCAAGTGCAAAAAATAAATGTAGTGGAAGCATACAAACACACAACAATAAAGACATAAGGATTATAATTGTCTGGGCCCTTTCATGACACCTACTCTACTCTCCAAGGTTTCTCCAACCTTGGGTTCCACTATAACCCATGGAATCACAGCCTCCCTTAGTTTTATAAGCTAACCAATAACTCAACACTGGTTTTATGAGCTCACCAGAAACTCTACAACTACTGATTTTCACTACGCTCACCAACAACTCATACAATCTGATTTCTTAAGAGCTAACCAGCAACTCATCCTTTTCAGGTATACATATACAATAAAATACCTCTAACTAGGCCTGAATGTATATACAGTTTAAGCTCAAGTAATAAAGATAAAACATTAAGCTTACAGTACTTTCAAATCTCCCTTGATGTTTGAGTGATGAATCTTTGAAGCTCTTTGTTCATTGAAGTTTGTTGGAGAGGATGCACTTTTTCAAACTTTGAGTTCTTGTGTTTGTTTCATATTTAATCTTCTCAAAAGCCTCTCTTTCTTTCTTTGGAATTCCTATCTATAAGTTCCATTTTAAGCTAGTCATCGCTTCCCTACATTTTCAACCATTGAAAAATGCTTCTTTTTAAACCGCACGGCGCTTGTGCTTCGTCAACTCTGAAGTGCATTTTGTGCCTCCAAAGCAACGTATGATCATCCAAAGTGTGTGTTTTGCATCTCCAAAGCACTTGGTCATCTTTGGATCATCCAAAGTCATAACTTTGGATGCTCCTGCCCCCAATGGCTCTTTCGCACCTCCAAAGCTTCTCTTCTTCTTCAATTCCGAAGCTTTTTCTTCCCATGCCTTCAAAGTAACGGCATCACCTTCGAAGTCCACTTCATTGTCTCTGAAGCTTCCTTCCTTCATTAACTTCAAACATCCAAAGTTCTCTTTCGTTTACTTCTTTCTTTATTGATAGCATTAACTCCGAAGTCTTTTCCTATCATCCAAAGCTCCTCTATTATCTCTGAAATTTCTCTACTCAGCTCCAAACTTCTTATTCTTTTTTACTCTGAAGCTTTATCTTCTTAACTCCGAAGCTCTTCTTTTTGACTCTGAAGCTTTCCTATTAACTCCAAAACTTCTTCTACTCAACTCCAAAAGCTACCTTAGAAACTGAAAATCTTAACAACACAATTATTAGCTTAAATGAAGTCATCAATATATTTTGTTAATCATCAAAACTAGAGCCTTTGACTCAACATGTTATACTTAAATTACAATAAAAAGTGCAGAACACCCCATAAATGGGTTGAAATCTACACTAACACTTTACACGACTCATCATGTGTGGCTCTCATACAAAATGAGTTGCAAAAGAAATTACATTTTTTTCCAACTTCTCCATGCTGAAATCTCATGTGGGACTTGCTTGGGGGACCAATGATTCCCATTCTCCCTCTCTCTTTCTTCTCTCGCAGCCTTTTCTCTTTTCGGTGCTGTATCATTTTTTGGCGCCCGATCCGCATCACACCTCTCCCTTGAAACATCATCCACCTCTCTCTTCTGCTTTTCTTCCATGATGTTACTCTCTCACCTTCCGAGTATGATACACATGCCTTCCATGTTTATTTGTTGGTTTACTCGATAGTTGAAATGGGCATCATTGCCTTAGGTTGCATTTGGTTGCTTGTCCTGGGAACCCAAACCTTACGTTTGGCAATTGTAAAGCACTTCATTCTTACCTGTAACTATTTGGTTGTTTATTTAAAATGTTATGTGTTGCTGCAGAAGCTAAAATTTTATGTTTCGAAAAAAGCAAAAATTTTCCACTTCTCCATTGGCTTTTTGCGTTGGCTACTTTTTTTTAACAACATTGCCCTCTTCTTCTACTTACCAATTTATTTATTATATACCATGATAGTTTAGTCTTTTAAAAATTAATTTTTTTATAGTTTAGATTATTATTTATTTAATTATAAGAAATTTTCTTTAATATGTAAAATAAAACTTATTTATGAAATATTAATCATATATTAGATTAAAACTTATAAAAATAGTGCTAAGATTTATATGCAAGCACTTTAAATAATTATTAAATAAATAATATTTTATATTTTCTCAAAACTATTTTTGAAGATTTAGTTATTTATATAATTCTTTTGAAGATAATTAATAATAAAATTAAAACATAATTTTTTATTCTTTTTAGTCATTTATATAATAAAAAGTACTTTTATTGTATTATAGCCAAACACTAATGTAATACTAAAGGCACTTTTAGAAAATCTCTTACTTAAAAGTATCTTTTACTAAAGCTCTCTTCAAATAACACTTTTTATACAAAGTACTTAAATCCCACGGCACGGCAAAACGCAGCCTTATTGTAAGTGCTTCCATTTGCTATGAGATTGGGAATCTACGTGCATCCAAATATTCAGGAGTCAGCAGACTATCAACTACACGTGGAAGCATTGTGCCAACAAGCAGACGGAAGCACCAAACGGCAACTAGCATTTTCAGCTGATCGGTATCTGAATTTTTTAAAAAAATGAATTTACACGAATGCACTTTCCGTTTTAAATATTAGATGGGGATAAATGAATACCCAAGTAACAATAGCCTAATAACCAAATTCTTGTCATCCAAATAAGAGAGAAGCCAGGATTTTAACTAAGAGGCTTGGTACTTACAACCGATTCCACCAAACTCAAATGTGAAATTGGTTCCAGTGGGTCCACCCAAATGAGTTTGGAAAATCAATCTTATTTATTGTGTTTAATAAAATATAATGACTTAAAAACATAATAATTATTTTTATAAAATAGTTAGGTAAACTACTAAATTTTAATTAATTATATTGTAAATATAAATTTCGTAAATTTTCTACCTTTTATATGATTCATATATATTTTTTGTTTAAAATAATCGTGAGTACCATAATTAAATAAATACTCACAACTGTAGTGAATAGGATAAATTTTTCAAATTTATTTGGGTGAGTTCTACTTGAACCAGTTACATATTTGGGTTTCAGTCAAACTGGTTGTAATGGATCCAACCTTGTTAACTGATAGGATTTAGGGCGTGATCGGCGCCGTGAAAAGAAAATTGTTTTCATGGAAAAGTCATTTTTTAAGGGCTTTACTTGACATGTACGCTTCTCAATAACTCCACTTTTATATTATTTTCTGTATTTTCAAACATTTTCAACTTATCTATTTTAACTTTATAAATATTATAGCTACATCATCCTTATATTGCTAGTGCATTTCCTTTCTTTTACTCTCCATTTTACTCTTATTTTATTTTTTATAAACTTTTAGTAATATATACAAGTGGGATCGGTTCTATGTATTTGCAACCCAAACGATGCAAGGGAGGATACCCGAACCAAACCAACGCGGCTAATGAAGCGGGAACCTACTGTACTGAAAATCAGATTGGTTCGTTTCAGTCATCCGCTTACCCGACCCAAGTTACACCTTAGCAATTTAGCTTGACTTAGGAGTATAACATGGTTTAGATTAACCCAAAATCAACCTAGATAACTTAAATTTTAAATGGTTTGGGTTGATAATTTTTAAGTTTTCGAGAAAGATAATTGCGGTTCAACCAGAATTGAATTATAATATGGTATGGTTTGGGTTGAGGGTAACCTAGACCAAATAACCAAAATTTTGAATCAAGTTCTCATAATCCAAATAATCCAAAATTTAGAACCAAATACCATAATCTAAATAATCTAAAATTTTTAAATCACTCAAATAGGCTAAATGATTTAATTTTTTTAGTTGAGTTGTAATATAAATAATTGTATAATATTATATCTCATAATAACTTTAAATTTCATGATAATTAAATTGATCACACTTTCTATATTGAAATATATTTTAAAATAAACTATATAATTTATTTTTTAATTTAAAATAATTTTAAAAATGCATTATCTTGCATGTTAACTATAATTGCATTCAAATTGTAATATTTTGAATGATTCATGCAGATAACATTTTAAAATTTTTCTAATATTTTCATAATTGATTATGTAAATAATAAATATATTTAATATAATAATATTTATAAATTTTATTTAAAGTTATAATATAAAATAAGAATTATTAATTCAAATTACATACACAAATTGATAATCCATGTTCAATCCGAATGTAATTTGGATTTTACAAATTTTGTTTGGTTTAGCTTGCGTTAACAGTTTAGGAAATGGGTTATGATTTGATTTAGACTGAGATTTTTCAATTTAGATTAATAATAGGTTCACTTCAACCCAATCCAAGCTAACAACTCGTAGCTTGACTCCTTGTGTCCGATTGAAGGAAAGCATAGGAAGAGCCTTTGGAAAGGAGAGCCATGGCGACAACCAAAACAAGCGGACAATTGAGTAGAGCACTTAGGCACTGTTTGGCCCAGTAGTGCTCCAAATTCTCCAAACCCAAGCTTCTGTGTAAAAGCCATATTCCGGCTTTTACGATTTTTCAAACACGTTTCCATATTTTAACCAAACACCATAGAATCGTGTTTTGGCCGTAAAATGCGTGTTTACACTCCCAAAATGCCCGGCCAAACAGGCACTTACCCATGTTAGGTACATGAAAAGGTTCTTTTGAATGGGACAAGAATATGCCATTTGAATTTTGATCTCAATACTATCTTTGGTTAAAATTCAAACACTCTCAATCAACCCACAAACTTACATTCCCTTTTCATCACAGAATGTTACCCTGCCTGCATATACTCTCGGGAACTCAAAAAAGGTTTTTTAAGTTTGTGGAATGTGCCATTGGTCCACCACATGCTCATCTCGATCCTGACAATCAAGTCTGCATCTCCTATATTGGACAGGGATCATCTATAACCTTGTTTGAAGAGTTAAGCCCATAGCTAAAAAGAACTATCGTGTCTGGTAGGTTTATTTCCCTGTATAAAATATTTTAAATAATTCTAAATTTTTAAAATTAAAAACTATTTAGATCAGATATTTAGATAGGCCATACCTAATAAAAATTTGTAAAATTTCAATATTTACACACTATTTAGGAATAAGGAAAATGTGTAGAAACTTTTTTTCATCCTTTTTTCAACATAACAGAGAAAAGATTTTACCAAACCATAGGCCCTGATTTATTCATGCAACACTAGTTGGCCTTTGCTTTATATATATATATATATTTAAATTTGATAGCTAAATTATAAACTATGATATGAATCATTCAAAACAATTTTCCTAGTTTCACAAAAATTTGAAATATTCCCTTTTGTTTGAAGATTGAGTAAGTATGAAACATTAAGACCCTCACTAAACATACCCCAAAAAAGTCAAACGGGTGCAAAAGGTTTTTTTTGTTTTTCAAATGTAACATTTATCTATCCATGATGAACCTACTTTTTCTTCTTCTTCTTATTATTGTGACTTAAATTTTAAATAGAATCATTATCATATTCCTTTCATCTAGAAGTTATTTATTTTATCTATTTTTACTTTATACCTAAAATGGTTCTACATTTTATTAATATTAATATGGATTTTTTTCCTTTTTTAAATTTTCTTTATCTTTTACAATCTTTATCTACACACATCTAAATGATTTTACGCCAAAGTCAGTGATGGCTTTATGTCACTATTTAAAGATAATGCAATTCGTCGTGTTGCACACTTTTAAAAGTATTTTTAATGATAATTATTTAATTTCCATTAAAAGTTTTTTCTTCTTTTGACTCTCGAATCTTGATCATTTTCTACCATGTGTCCGAGCTCCAGTGGGCTAGTCAATGATGGAGCTGTATGCTCCTCCACCTCAAGTCTGCCTTTTAAAATAACGAGTGCATTGCTGTTGTGAGCTGTCGCCGGAGGCAAAGGCAAAGAAAATGCCACAGCAATTCAGACCACAAATCTCGGCCATGGACATGTGCGTTTGAGTCATGCTTAGGTCGTGGTAAATAGTTCGAGAAAGAGTTTTCTCTGATTCCTTTCAAATAATCTTAGGAATTTTATTTTTTTTCTATCTTAATTTATAATTTTTTCATCGGCTGCATTTTTCGCAGTAAAATACTTATATATTTTATTTTTCCCCACTAATTTACTTACTGATCAGGCGACGAACAAAGGGAATAATAATATGCTCTACCAAGCCTTTGTTACTCTGTTCAAAAATTCCCATCATGGTCTGGAGTGGAAAACGATCGAGTAGCTGACAGACGTAAACTAAACTGACTCAAGCTGCCAATTTCCCTTGGTGGTAGGTAAGATGAGATTCAACTGTAAAATAGCTAATTGCATGGGCCGGCAATAGCATTATCTAATTTCATGGATGACGGACGTATTTAGATTTTAGAGGGCAATTGGAAAAGGAGGATTTTTTTGAATGTTATAACAAGTCATGCTGTTTAGCTATTTTTAAAATAAATCCTTTCAATTTTAAAATATTACAAAATCAATCTTTACATTCGCACACGCAAGGCAATTTTAAATATATAATAAATAAATATGTTTTTATAAAATTTTAAAACATATTTAAAATTATATTTAATGTGTTGAATATTTAAAATCATATCATAAATTTTAGTCCTGTCAGGGTTTATTTTATAACATTTCGAAACTTAAAAAGCTTATGTTGCAAATATCCAAACAATGAGTTTTATTATACGATCAGAAACCGAATGCAGGGTGACAGGTGTCTGCCTAAACAGCAGCGCGGGTGGTATAACCGTAAATGCAACCATGTCTACGGCCAATTCCATTTCCGATTCTACCGTAATATCAAAATCAGCTCACTACTCCCTCAGTCCGTCTCGCCATCTTCGGTTTTTTCTCCCCTTGTTCGCTGCCGGACCCCTGCGAAATTTGGGTGAGTAAAGATATTTCTCTTAGATGCGGTTTAGTTATTTATGTCGCCGTAATTTCTGTCTTCGACGTTTTCTTGGATCTGTGTGCATTGCAGATGCTGATCTGTTTCTTATTTTCCTTTTTTTGTTTATTGTTTTTAATTGGATTTTAGTTCTGTTTTGTTTTTTGGTGACTGGATTTTAATTCTGTTTTCTTTGATTCATTCCTTTATCTTCTTTTCTCCTCATGGTTGAGATTCTTAGTAGTTATTCTCTATCATTTACATCAGCTGGGGATCACATTCGTTGGTTGGGATTCTGAAATGTCCTTTTTGAGTTATCCAGGATTTCTAATGGTTGGGATCTAGTTGTCAAAACACGTGCATCTGTACGTGTGTGGCGATTAATCTAGACATCTGGTTCATATAGAAGAACATCAAGTGAGAGTTGAATCACTTGGGTCGTCAAATCTCATATTATATCATTTTTGTCTGAAGCATCTTATAAGTCCAAAGATGATCCTTGTTTCAGAAAAATATGTGCTTTATTGTCCTCCTAGTGTGATGATTAAGCAGAAAATGATTGTTTATTGATTGAACTCATCATGCGTAGCTAGATTCTATGATTAGCGAGGGAGATTTTGGCATTTCCTTCCAAGATTTCTGCAAAATTCGTAACGAACTAGTTAAGATGAAATAGGACTGTTTGAGATACAAAGGATTTAGGATATAGAATTTCTTGCTTTAAGCAGATCCTTGGAGTAGGTGGGGTTTGAATGTCAGTTTCTGAAGTCTCTGCATTCAAGTAAAATGGATATGATACATTAAAGTGGTAAAGACACATTCCATATGTAAGGATCAATATTATTTACAAAGATATTCATGAAAGCCTGTTGATTTTTTATCCATTTGAAAGATGATTAGATCCAGAAGATGATTGGACTACTCTAGAATGCTGTGACAAAGCCTCTCTGCTAAAATCATATACAAGCAGTGTAAAACACATTCTCCTTAACAGATGACTATTTTAGCTTCCCCAAAATCCAAGTCTTTGGTTTGATATGAAGTATAGTTCATATAGATGATGTCATGATTTGCATTTTACATATAAACTTCACCTGGGAACAGCCATTTATTGCATTTAATTTTATTTTTTACAACCAGCATCAAAATTTCCATTTTGATCAAACTCTAGATGTCCTTCTTTGTTATATTCTAGATTTTGATGCAAATTTATCTACAAGCTGTTTACTTGTTTGACAGAGTAATTTTCTTATGATTTATTGGTACTCATGATGTTGGTTTAGTGGGCAATGAAGTTTATTTTTGAAGTTTGGTTGCACAATCTTTGTTGAAATTTTGGTTTCACTGTTGAACTCTGTTATAAAGCTCTCAGAAAGTCTTCTTGTTCTTATACTGTATTGACTCTATATGATATTTGCATTTGTCTGCGTTGGTAATGATTTTGCACAAACCATTGATTGCTTTCATGTCTTTGAAGTATGGATAGCCAACAAATCTTACAACAAATCTTATGGAAGCTGGGTGATGAGTTCCGAGGACAGTCGAAAGTCTCTGAGGATCATAAATGGTTGATGGTTGCGTCAAGACTGGCTGAACAAACTAGGTCAAAGAGTGAGCGTATGAATAACCTTGATCTCTCGAAGACCCCTGTAGAAATGAAGGTGAAGGAGAAAAGTAGCTTTCAAGAAGATAATAGATTCGAGAGTCTTAATTTCAGTCTTATAAATCTGGATGCAAGAGTGCCTGAAACAGGGAGCAAGAATTCCTTCCGCAATGGCATTTATAACATGAATGTGTTGTATCAAAAGAACAACAACACCAATGCTGGGAACTTGAACATAGCAGGTGGAAACAAGTACAACTACGACACTAAGGAAGTAAACAACAATAACAGCAGTAGCAATAGCAACTCAAACAACAGTAATAACATCAACAACATCAACTACAGCAACAGTAATGTTGATAAGCGATTCAAGACACTGCCATCTTCAGAAATGCTGCCACGGAATGAGGTGCTAGGAGGCTACATTTTTGTATGCAACAATGACACAATGCAGGAAGATCTGAAGCGGCAGCTATTTGGTATTATTTTGTTGGTTTTATGCATTTTGTTGTTACATTTTATTGCCTTTGTATTTTTCACCTACTTAGTTTGATTTAATTAGTTCTCTGTCCCTTTATTATGCTCTTATGGGTACTAGCCACTTACCTACTTAGTTTGATTTAATTAGTTCTCTGTCCCTTTATTATGCTCTTATGGGTACTAGCCACTTATATGCATGGGGCTATATTCATATATGCACGTTACCTTCACACTGGGTCATAAATCAGTGGAGGTATTATATTAAATGGTTGGTAAAGAACAAAACATTCTCACTCAAGAACTGATTTAAATAACACTTTTAAGTAGGATACTTCAGCCATCTTCCATTGAGTCCTTCCACTATTGTGGCTTGCGGATGACCCTTTTGGTCATGTAACTTCATCAGCAAAGAGGAGCAGTGTTAGGTGTGTTCAATTTCTGATGTATTAATGTTAAGAGAAGAACTATACTGAGGATGTGTAGTTTTTCGTTGTTGTGTTACTTGTTGAAACTATCATCCTTCTTCATCATCATTATCATAGCCTTATACTAATTAGTACCTACATCTTCCTTTTGAGCCTTCATGTCCTCTTTTAATTCCTTGAAGTTGAAGATGGTCAGTTCAATTGACTGCATTTCTTGACAAACCTTGTCATATATGGCAGTGGTATGGTGTCACACCATGTTTGATCCCCTTTGCTCTCTGATTCTTATCTAGTCTCTGCCTTACTAATGATTTTCTCCTTTCCATATCCTTTTTTCATTCTTTTTGATGTAGGACAAAAAGGCTTCAACAGGGTAAAGGGCCAAAACTTTGAAAGAAAGAGGTTGACTCTTAATAGTTGAATAAGGGAAGCAAAGATTAAGGAAAATATACAAACATGGGTAAAAGAATCGAAGATAAGAGACCGAATAAACATAATTCCAATTGATTAACAACTATGAAACCCTAATTTAATGACCTGGAAGAAAAATTTTAAATAAAGTAAGAAAAACAACTATCTAAACTATCCGTCAAGTTAATTTATGTATTTATGACTTGATGATATATTAAATCTCAATTTAACAATTAAATATCCAAGATTTAATATAAAACATCCTAGAAATAAGTAAACCGTAATGTGCTCACATTCTGCATCACTTGTCTTCTTTTTCTTGATTTTAGGTTGCATCTAGTCACTTTTGCTTGTATGTCTCTGCCTAGAGTTGGGCTTGGTCCTTTTTGTATGTCATACCTTGTGTTCTTTGGTATCAGCACCTTGTGACTTGTAGTTGGCCCATCACCTGTTGTCTTATTAAGCTGGTGGCTGCAGTTTATTGCCCTTGGATCTGCACTCAGAACAATGTATATAAATTATTGTGTTGACTGGCACTGTTAAGTTATTGCCATAACCAAGCCTTATTTTTTGATTGTAGTGAATACCATATGGAAAAGGCCCCAAATTCTTTATTTTGCATATCATTTGTTGTGTGAAACAGGTTTTTTTTTTTTTTTTTTTTTTTTTTTTTTATATACCCAATGCATCTGTGTTATCCTTGCCTTTATCCTGTTCTCCTATTCAAGCCAATTATGATCTGTTGCATTTTCCATCTCCAATTTGCAGGCTTACCACCAAGATACCGAGACTCTGTGCGTTCAATAAAACCTGGGTTGCCGCTCTTCCTCTACAACTATACTACCCACCAGTTGCATGGAATCTTTGAGGTCTGGTCTTGTCCTGTTGTTGCTTTGCATGATCATTGTTATGCTAGCAGAGCCTGCCTTAAAGTACTTGAGAAAATTGTGATTGGATTTTCTAGGTTCAGCCTGGTTCTAGTTATTACCAGACTCTGATGCTTTCCAGGTACTTTTAGGTGAGAGGTCCATCTAGGGCTGATTGATTAGGAAAATGATTTTCCATGCTTCGTGTTTGGCGTGATTAGGGTCTTATTTGATTGATGTAAGACAAGATGCCCTAAATCAATGAAAAAGAGGAAGACTTTGGAAGAAAGAGAAAGATTCTTTTAATAGGGAAAAGAAGGGATGAAAGGAGAGAAAATTAGATGAATTAGAGGAAAGAATTAGAAAGAAATAAAGCCAGAAATATCAATAATTCATTAACCAACCATAGAACTTCCCTAAACTTCTTATAAAGTAACCTATTTATAGAACATAAAGGAAACCTTAATGTAATCTTAATGTATTGCATATAAATAAAACCCTAAGTAAATAAAAAAACAACAACAATCTAAACCATCTATCAAGTTGATTAATAAGTTGGTCACTTGATGTATAAATCAAATCCAAAATAAATTAAGTATCCCAAAAACCTCACATAGGAAATTTCTAAAAATAAATAAACTCTAATTTATGTCTGTGGCCTCTTGACACTTTGCATTATTCTCCTCAGCTAGAAAATAAACTCGTCCTTGAGTTTGGAGGGGGATGTTAGCCAAAATCCAACTTTGTAACATGTATTCATTGGCTTTAGTAGTAGTTGACGATGTAGTCTAACATGTCGAATTGGATTCTCATGGGTTGGACAACACTTTAGAAAGCACCATTTCATTCATCTCTTGATTCTCTTCTTATGCTTCATGGGCTTAGAAATCTTCATAAAGGGAGAACATGTAACCTTGAAGAGCTGTGTTGTTACTACTTCCCTTATGTGATGCCTCTTGAAAATTCTCCTTTGTCTTGGAAATATATTCATCTTCATTAATAAACTTATTCACCTCATTCTTTAATATCTCATTACTTCTACCCTTTACCATACTCAAATCTTCAACCATTGTAGGTTTGCTATTTAGGGGTGCAACCCGGGTCCTTTGGGTTTAGGTTAAGGTTAACCCTAACCCTAACCCAAGATCTAAAATTTCAACCTCAACCCTAACCCGATCTAACCCTAATTTTAAAACCTTAACCTTAACCCAAATTTAGTAGGTTAGGTTTGGGTTGAATTTGGGTTTTATCAATAAGTAAAAAAAGATATTCATCTTCAATATTCAACAGTACATAAATAAAATACATGCGTCCCAAACTTAAAATTTAAATATCCAAAATGGCAATTCTACAAGATATATAATGCTAAATGAAAGAAGAGATCACTCGTTTCGACATAACAAATCCACAATTACAAGGAAGGTCACCTACTCCTTATGCAGTTTGAAGTCACGATTCTAGGCACACACCCTTCTTAAAATCTTCTTTACAAATTCCTTAATTAATAAACTATTCGCATTGACTGAAAATGGAAACCAAGTTTCTTATGCACATCACTAGTCTTTGTTGGTACAGAATATTAGGCAAAAACCCAAGAGGAGAGGGGTGAATTGGGTACTAAAAAATTATTGCTCAATCCTTTTAGGATTAATTGTCCCTTTAGTAGTCAATCACTCAATCAACTAATGCACAAATAAATAAGACACAAGGATTTTTATAGTGGTTCGAGTAAGCACTCTACTTCACTCTTCCAAGAACACTATTCTCTTAGTGTCTTGGGTTCCACTATTCCCAATAGTAGAAAAATAATAGTGCTCCCAGCACTCTTCTAGATTCCAGCTCTAGAGGGCATAAACATGATGCTTCCAGTACTCTTCTAGATTTTAGCTCTAGGGGGCGTGATCTCAGTGCTCCCAGTACTCTTTTGGATTCCAGCTCTAGGGGGCGTGAATAAATAGCTCTTGTCTGTACTCAGGTAGTCACAGATCTTCTTGAGTTTAGTCTCAACCATTAGCTCAAGGAATTTACAAAGAATGAATATCAGAAGTTAAAGCACAGATATTTCTCAATAAGTATAAGGGAAAGTTTCTGAAGATTGAATGTAGAAATAAATGATCTTTTCGAAAGGTAGTTGGGAGCCTTCAAGAAAGTTGAAGAAGGTTTGAATGCAAGGCTCTTGACTCTCGAAGGATTACAGAAGGTTTTGACTTAGATCAGTAAATGCTCTTAAGAGAATGTTCGAATATTTTTCTTAATTCTTCGGTGCTTCTCCTGCTCGAATGATGTTTCATTTATAGCTGCTTTGAATTCCATCCGTTGGTGATAGGTGAGCTCCATTGATGACAGAAGACTGTTCTGATTAGCGTATTTGAATTCTCTGACTTCTGCTTAATTCTCGTCTGTTGAAATGCCTATAGTGCTGACCTTGGAGAAGATGATTTCTAGTTTGTTAATAAGCTTTGGTCGAGGTATTATTGTAATGGCTGACTCTTTTATCAATATGGAAAGGGCGTTATTAATGCTCAATGAAGGCCAACGATTCGGCTTGTCCGCTGCTCGTCTTTTATTTGTGACAGACAAAGTATCTATTCAGCTGTTCATCAGAAAAAGTTCTTTTATCTTCTGGTTTATCCTTCATAAGTGGCAGACGAATCATGGAGATGTCATTTTCATCACATTGTCTGATGGCTTGTCTGTTGTAAGTAACAGACGGATCTTCAAAGCACAGACGAATTGTTATTTCCAGTGCTTTATCTTGTGGATTGTCTGTTGAACTGCAAAAACATGGATGACTTGTTTCTTCAGCACTTTGTTTGTTGAAAGTAACGGACAGATTTTTGGAGTGCAGATGGATTTTCTTCAGCATTTCGTTTGTTGAGTTGTCTGTTGTAAGTAAAAGACAGATTCTTGAAGCGCAGACGGATTTTCTTTATTATTTCGTTTGTTGGGTTGTCTGTCGTAAGTAGTAGACGATTTTAGATGCACAGACAAGCACCATTGTTCTGCCAGACGACCTTTATTGCTTCGCTAAAAGATCTTTACGTTTCTGCCTTTGTCTGTTTTCAACAGTAGATCATTGACTTAATCGTGGCTTGCTTACGATAGATGAAGTTTCTTGTATATACATTGCTTTGCATCCGTCAGATAATTTCCACATCGGCAGGCTAATGAAGATTTAGCTGAATCCTTTTCATTTGTGCTTTGTTTATAACGATACTTCGTCTTTTACTTTTTTTCTTGCCCAAGCCTTTACACTTTGGAATATATTTTCAATGCTTATTTTTTGTAATGCCTACAACCTCATTTTGTATGCTAAAAGTTTGGTAATAACCATTAGTATATAATCTTTAATCAAGTTTTGTTTGTTATGGAAACTATGCATTTATACTAACAGTCTTTTATCCTTATTTCAAGTGGTCGCTTACCATGGTAGTGAGCCCTATGGTTTGGATTTGGCAAATTCGAACATGCTTGCCTGTCAATAGCAAAAAGAAAAAGGGGAAAGCGACACCTATGCGTCAAGAAAGCTTTCGTCTTGTAGAAGTTGCATTCAAGTCATTCGGTTGAGGTGCTCGGGTTTGGAAGATGGAGAGGGCTTTCTAGCTTAGGTACTTTGCAGTGGCCGAGCAAGAAGGAATGGTGACCGTTTGTCTGGAAACGAGTCTTTGGATATGTTATATAGCTGCATGTGGCTTGAGTTGGGTTGCCGGCCTTTTGACGAGATGGCCAGAGGGTTGGGAGAGGGAGACGGCTTTCCAACTTAGGTAATGATCGGGCTAGAGGAAATGACAAACGATGATGGATATGCGATGCAATTGCAGTCTACAGGTGGGTGGGTTGGAATTGTATCTAACATATTAGGTATTTAAGTTTTGGAAGATGAATTCGGGCGGGTTTCGGGTTGGGTTACTCTCAACCCGAAAAATGACCCGGATTGGAATTCGGGTAGGGCTGAACCCGAATTCAAAACCTGATTTCTGAAACATGTAAACTTGAACCCTTAAAACTATCAAGTTGGGTTGGGTGCGTTCGAGGCAACTCGACCCAAGTTGCACCTCTATTGCTATTAGATAACTTTTTATTTGTAATCAAATCAAAATTTTCTTCTTGTTTTTCAGACAAAGCCAATGACATATCTGATGGTTGAACAAACTCCTTCACAATCATTGAATCTTCTAGGTTTTTACATGTATGCCTTTCTTCTTAGAGATCTTCAATAGCATTCACCCATTGATATGTTTCACCCATAAATTTCATATAACTTTCATCATTCACATCCACTGTAGATTCAACCTCAATAACAATATTTGGCACAAAATTTTCCTTTGGAGCATTAATTGTACCAGATTGGAAAATTTTCTCACACCATGATTTAATTTCCTCTTTTGTTGGAACAAATTCTTTGTGCATTGAAGCAATAAGGATTTGTGTATGAGTTCTTATTATTTTTCGAAGTTCAATTTTAAAAAATTTCCTTTGATTTTCATATCTGCCATTTGTTACATGGTTTTTTTTCATATCTAAATTTTTTTGAAATTTTGAGTTATTTAAATGGATTTTTTTGTAAAATCGCTTTATTTTTCCTAATTCGGAAAATTAAGATCTTTTTGTTATTTTAGAATTTTGGGACAGTTGTAATTTTCAAAAATCTGAAGTTATTTTGTAATTTCAGAAAACAAAGGGGTTAAGTTGTAAATTCAGAAGGCAGTTTTTCCTAATTTCAAAAATTAAGACCTTTTTGTAATTTTAGAAATTTGGGACTTAGCTATAGTTTTCAGAAATCTGAAGTTATTTTGCAATTTCAGAAAACAAAGGGGCTCTGTTGTAAATTCAGAAGGCAGGGGCTGTCTTGCAATTTTGAAACACTTGGACTGTTCTGCAAATTCAACAAAGGCAGGGGTTGAACTGAAATTCTCCAAGGTAGGGACTTGTTTGTAATTGTTGTTGAATGGGTTTAGCTTCAACAGAAGGAAAACAATAGAGGCTGTTTGCAAAACTCCAAGAACAAGCCTGTTTGAAATTCCATCTGAAGGGGCTTTACTGTAAAGTTCCCCCAGATCTAGTTCTGGACAGAAATAGATGATGGCCTGTTGGCAAAATCCCAGAAATTTTCTAAAAACCAGAAGATGGTTGTCTTCCACAAACCATGGGTTTGAAAACCCACCAGAGGACTTACCAATGTTCTTTGGCGTTGCTGGAGTCGTTGGACGGTGACGATCTTCTTCAAAACACACTAAAATCTGTTTACCACCACCGCACAGTGTGGGCAACAATGCTTGCTTGAGGCTGATGATTTGAACAATGGTTGCTTTGACTGGCAGGAAGAGGTTGCAGCAACAGAAGCTATTTGTTGGTGGACAGGCTTGTATGCGGGCAGCAACTTGTAAAACGCAGCAGATGGCAGATGCATATAACAAGGGTCTCCACGATTAGATTGCAGTGCTAGCAAGTGTATCAGATAGCAAGAGAGTGCTAGAAGATGTATTAGTCAACAACAAAGTGCTAAGGGGATGAGAAATCAGTGATGAAACACTGAATGGATCATTCGCTCTAATACGAAATTGATGTAAGACAGGATGCCCTAAATCGATGAAAAAGGGGAAGACTTTGGAAGAAAGAGAAAAATTCTCTCAATAGGGAAAAGAAGGGATGAAAGAAGCGAAAATTAAATGAATTAGGGGAAAGAATCAGAAAGAAACAAAGCCAGAAATATCTATAATTCATCAACCAACTATAGAACTTCCCTAAACTTCTTATAAATTATCCTATTTATGAACATAAAGGAAATCCTAATGCAACCCTAATGTATTGTGTATAAATAAAACCCTAACTAAATAAATAAAAACAACAATCTAAACCATCCATCAAGTCGATCAATAAGCTGATCACTTGATGTACACATCAAATCCACAATAAATTAAGTATCCCAAAAATCTCAAATAAGAAATTTTTAAAAATAAATAAACTGTAATTTGTCTGTGGCCTCTTGACGCTCTGCATCATTGATCCTTTCAACATGGCCTGGGTTGGGCTTGGACCAGGTTCTTGGTTTTTGGAAAATTAGGTAGGGTTGTGCCCCCATGAAGCTCCCCAGATCTAGAAATGAGAAATCCTTGCTATAAACAAGTTCTTAACAATACACTAACCAGGGCTTCTCTAATGCATCCAAAAATGAATTACAATGCATACACTTACCAAGTTCTAAACATCCAAAATTGATGTCTCTCTAATGTATTACAACAGTTGTTGTCACCACTAGTCGATTGTCTTTTTCATCTTCAGTGTAAGGACAGTGGCTTATGATCTTTCATTGTTTTCTGCAGGCTGCCTGTTTTGGGGGATCTAACATTGATCCAACTGCCTGGGAGGACAAGAAATGTAAAGGTGAATCAAGGTTTCCAGCACAGGTAAACTACATTTGGGTTGAAAATTGGAAATTTGCTGGGTATAGTTTCTCAGTGAAAAATTTTCTCATTATTGGATCTTCAAAAATGATAGGTGAGGATCCGTGTTAGGAAGCTGTGCCAGGCATTGGAAGAAGATGCTTTTAGGCCAGTTTTGCATCATTATGATGGTCCGAAGTTCCGTCTTGAGCTCTCCATACCGGAGGTAATACAAAAGAAGACACTTTTTGGCACTTTTTGTTGGGCATGTTTTTACAGTGTGTGCAGGGAAAATTCATTTGCAGAATGCATGCAAAATAAGGTCGAATGCATTTTTTACTCCCTACTTCTGACTGCTTGTTGCCTTCGGATGGATACTATCAGCTGAATGCCCATTTCAAGGTGTGAAATCATTTGATCGCTACACACAAATGAACAATTCAAGGAGTGAAATCATTTGGATGTTGCACATCTTATGTCCTGTGGCTGGGTTATAGCCTTAGCAAGCATTCATCCCTATGTTTCCATGCGTTCATGCAAATACTAGTGTTGCAAGCACCAACTGCTTCAAGTTCTGATTTTTCTTGGATATATGCAGACATTGGCATTGCTTGATCTCTGTGAACAAAATGGCAGCGTGTGAATTTCTGCTGGTGCTCGAAGTGCAAATCTTCAGTAAAGCACTTTCAGATCGCTTGTTCTCTTCCAAATTCAATGAAGCGCAAGCTTATTGGGTGGCAATAGCCTGGTAGTTCCACCTGTAGAAGAGCTGAGGTTACCGTGGTGGTGTTTTGAAGCAGTTGAAAGAGGCTTGCTAAATAATCAACCTCTCGAATGCTTACAGGTTGTGTGGTAAATTGTAAGACTTTGGGGGTCATTGAGGAAACCATGTTTAGATATAATGTAACCTTACAAGAGAGCTCGGCTGAGCTCAGGAAAAGAAAAATGCTGGTGCTTTTTGTGTGTGTTCAACGCATTCTCTGCGTGTGCTTCCTTCAGCTGCTGCAAGCCATTTCTATGTTTGAGGCTCATCCTTTCTCTTCCGTCGTTGTGCGAACCTGTGCTGCAAGCATTTCAGCACTAGCATTTAATCACAAGAAATACAAAATATAAGCTTGCCCATAGATATTCGTCCTTGAAAGTAAGATTTTAATGTTGGACATTAGGGTTCATGAGCAACCTGAAAGATATACTAAAAATTCCTAAAAGGTTTGCATGCAAGAGCTTATAATCCATTAGCATCATGCAGAAATAAGGTTTTAGGGTTCAAATGCATATGAGCTTAATTTGCTTGCAAATATAGGTATTAGTTTCACTTTTAATATAGAGGACTTGTTTCTTTACCAAGTTTCTTTGGATCCTTGATAGATGGTAGTTCATCTACATTCGGCTATGCCATTATTAAATTTAGATCTAATGTAATTCGGTGATATTTTATCAAGTGGAGGAACAAGCTAAAGTCAAATGCCACATGGATTATGGAGGATGAGCTTTGCCAACTAAATCCCTTGCTATAGGGCTCCTTGCGCTATTCAATTTGCTACTAATGGAATTTCACATTGCCGTGATTCCTCATATTTTTGAGCAGTACCTCCAATTGATGGAAATCTCGAGAAATCATGTTTTTAATATACTTATTTTGGGCGAAAGTACTAATCATAAGAGCATGACCCTTTGCATGGAAAATGGAGTAATTCAATAGAGCTGCCATATGGGGATGAAAATTGCATCGGCAATAGAGTCATTTAATAAGGTTATTACATGGGGATCAGTTCTTTTCGTTATTTTTAAGTTTTTAAAATTAAGCAGTTGGTTAAAATTAACTATATTTAATTTTAGTCTGTTGCATCTATTAATTAAGGTACTATAAGCCTCAATAGGCATTTGAGTTTGAATATTAGCAAAATTCAATTTCTTCTTCTCTCCGTCCCTTTAATTTTCTTCACTATTCTTTCTCCTCATCTCTTTCTGTTTTCCATTCCTACTCATATTCTATATCAATGAACTTTTCTTGTGAATTCTAGTTAGGTACCTACTTACAACATGAATCATTTAAAAACTGTGGAAATTATGGCAAAATGGGAAAGGATAAAAATTAGGCCAATACAAACAGAATAACAGCCAGATCCACCTCGCATGTGTGGAACCCATGATTTCGTGACCTCTTAAGCCTAATCTAGAACAGACCATGTTTTACACCTTGGCAACATTCTTCATTACATAAATTAATGCATTTTGATTTCATTCACATACAAAAATAAAGAAAAAGAAGAAGAAGAAGAAGATAAAAGTAAAAAATTAAAAGGCATAAGGAGTGAAGGAATCCAAAATCCTAAAGACATAGTGATGTAGAAAGAAGAGAGAAGAAGAGGAAGAATCCTCTCAAAGGAGTAAGAAGGGAAGAAATGAGAGAAGTAGGGAAAATTTAGAGAGAATTAGGGTAAACTAAAGTAATAAATTTTAATCATAAAGTGTTAATAACCCTAATACAAGCTAACCTATTTAGAGACTTAAAAGCAAAACCCTACAAATTTGAGTAACAAGTAAAATACCAAAAATAATAATCTAAACCAAACACAATATTTTAGAAACCCGTTAATCAAATAAACAAATCATAATTTCAACAATTGTGCCTAGAATAGGTATAAATTGGGTGCACATTACAATCTCTATCAATTCTTCTTGACTTAGAAGAACATTCCCTGAAGAGTTAGCATGATAATACTGCTCAAGCAAATCTGGATCAAATGTCAAAAGCTCTTCTTTAGATATCTATATAGCAACAGTGTCAAGCTTATTCCTCCACTTAATAAGATACCTATGAAGTCTGTATGAAGAAAAAGTAATGATCTCATTTTGGAGTATACTCTCAACTTGATCTATAAATGTAAACTATGTTAAGGTTCAAACTGGAACATAATCAAAAGCTAAAGAAATCTCTTGGTTTGATATTCCTACAGTTAAAAGAAGCTTTATAAGAAAACAAATCCTCCATATTGAAAGTGAACTAATTTCCATATTTAGAGGTAAGTCAATAACAAATGCATTTGGTCCTAATTTTCATAGAATACAAAAAGGACTATAGGCTTGTACATGCAAATTTTTCAAAGCATTTTTAGAAAATATTTTAGGTCACATATGAACCATAATATAATTACCTTCATTAAATTCATGATGCTTACGGTGCACATCAGTAGAAGCTTATAAGTTTTATTACTTAGTGTAATTTTTCTTCTTATAATGGCATGAACATTATAAATATGTATGTAAATGAATCAGAAGCAGTAGAAATATGTACCAGGTAACAAAAGTACAAAATTAATGAGAATACGACGAGTGAAACCTTGAAAAATCTCAAATGGAGACTTTCTTGTGGATTTGTCAATAGAACTGTTATAAGCAAACTCTGTAATAGACGAAATTGAATCCCAAGTACCTAAGTGATCACCCAGCAAATATCTAAATGAATTTTCCAAACTTAGGTTAACAACCTTAGCTTGACCATCGGTTTGTAAGTGAAAGTAGAAGAAAATTTTAATTTAGTACCAAAAAACTTTTACAATTTTTTTCAAAAGGAACTCACAAAAAGGACATTCTCGTCAGACATAATGGTAGATGGTAATCTATGTAGTTCAAAAATCATTTTGAAAAATAATTTTGCCACATATGATGCATCAGTGGTTTTTTGACATGGTAGAAAATGAGCCATCATTGAAAATCAAAAAATCAATTTACTACCACTACAAAAATAGATTCAAACCCTCTAGGAGTCTTAGGTAAACCAAGAATGAAATCTATGCTAATGTCTTTCCAAGGGGTGTATGAGATTGATAAAGGTGTGTACAACCCTATTTTTTTTCTTTGCCTTAGCTGACACATTCGACACATAATGAAAGCTCTAGTAACGTCTCGGTTCAATGAAGGCCAATAAAACCTTCTTCAATTAGAGTGATTATCTTATCTCTACCAAAATTTCCTACAATGCCTTCAGCATGTAACTCTCAAATCATAGAACCACACAATAAAGTGTTGAAAATACATAATTTAGAACCCTTAAACAAATAATGATCCTTGACCACAAAATTAATATTTCCTTAATGGTTTCTACTTTGCACCTCTTTGAAAAATAATACCAAACTCAAGACACGTTACATACTCATCATTCAACTTATCAACACCTATAACATTAACACTTATAGTTTGAAGGACAGTAACTACATGACTAAGGGCATATGCTACCTTGTTCTTAACACTTGTATAATGTTTAAGAACAAAAGTATATTCCTAGAGAAATTTTATCCACTGAGCATGTTCGCATTGAGTTTATACTATAATTACAAATATTTCAAAGCTTGATGATTTGAATAAAATATAAATTCTTGAGGTAACAAGTAATGCCTCCAATACCTCAATGCTTATACTACATGATAAAATTATGTATTATATAAAGAATATCTTTGCTTAACTTCATTGAGTTTCTCATTCAAATATGTAATACAATAATCCTCTTGACTTAAAACACCTCCAATACTAACTTTTGAAACATTAGATGCAACCTAAGATACTTTTGAAAAATCAGGTAGTTGTAATACATGTGCCTCAATTATTCTCTTTTTGATTTTACAAAATGCTTTAGATGCAGACTTAGACCATTGAAACTTATGTCTTTTCATTTTGATTTCATAGAATGCTTTAGATGCAGACTTAGACCATTGAAACTTATTTCTTTTCATTTTGATTTCATAGAATGCTTTAGATGCAGACTTAGACCATTGAAACTCATTTCTTTTCATGTAATCAGTTATAGGAGCCATAGTGAAATTAACACCTCTAATGAAATACCAGTAAAAACTAGCTAATCCATGAAAGCTTTGAACCTTATGAAAGGATTTAGGTTCTGGCCAATCTCGAATAACACTCACCTTAGAAGGATCCATTGCTAAACCATGATCTGATATATAAAATCCCAGAATGATCATATTGGTTTGCATATAAAATAACACTTCTTGAGATTAACATATAATTTTTCAACTTGAAGTGTTTCAAAAAAAGGGTTTCAAATGAACAGGATAATCTTTCTTAGACTAGTTCTAAATTAATATATCATCAAAATAGATCACAAAAAATTTCCCAATGAAAGGTTGTAAAAGCTAAGTTATAGCCCTCATGAAAGTACTAGGTTCATTTGACAATCTAAAGGGTATCATTAACCATTCATATTGTTAGTTTAGATGTATAGTTTTGATGATAACAAAAGTTGGTTAATAACTTGAGTCAAACTAATGATATGTTGCTAAGATTTTACAGTTCGGAAGAAGCTTCAGAGTGAAGGGAAGTTTCAAAAGAGATTGTTCAAGAAAGAAGAAAGAAGCTCCACAGGCAGCTTCAGATAGCATTCAAACCTTCAAAAGAAACTTACAAAAGACGTAGAGAATTCAGTAGCTACAAAATGCTTTTCAGAGGGTGATTAAAAAGAAGAAAGAATTCAAACTCCAGAAAATGCATGATACAAATTGTTGGGTCTTGTGCAAGTATACATGATCACAAGTAGTATAGATGACGTGAGTTGAGTATCGTTTCCATGAGGAATTAAGTTATTACATACTAAGTACCAAGCTTATATTGAATCAATATTATTTAATTAATTGAATTATGGTAGATGATATAAAAAATAAATTTAAACAAAATAATGGAGTTAACAAATCATAAGAGAAAAGGTAGAAAAATGAATAGATGAAATATCTAGGAATTCAACTTCACCCAACAAATCCACTTGTATTAATGAATTGCATTGAGTAAATTATCATTCCTCTCATTGTCAATCAGATGCACTAAATTTTTTACTACCCATTCTCAAGTGCTATGGTAGGTGTGCCTATTGAAGTTAGCTGTTATGTCTCCATGCAAATCCATAACAATAAACCTATTAAGCTTAGGCAGCCATGTGTGATATATGCGCTCGCAAGGTCATACTCACATGGATTACACATGTACAATGACTATCTTTAGACTTTGTTGCATCATATGTTCTTCAATTCAAAAGTCTATCCCTAATTCATTTCTCTCAAGTATGAATTAAGAATCTCAAATCATACACATGGTAGC
Organism: Pouteria campechiana; assembly: GCA_036873735.1. NCBI lineage: Eukaryota > Viridiplantae > Streptophyta > Magnoliopsida > Ericales > Sapotaceae > Pouteria > Pouteria campechiana. The sequence continues at coordinate 44,351 of JAYJMB010005874.1, forward strand.
TAATCATATGCATGCATTAAGCTTAGAAAAGAAGAAATAAAGAGAAATAACATAATCTAAATAAAAAATTAAATATTAACACAAGATTCATTGCTAGGATCCATCTAACCCTAGATAAAAGAAATTTAAAACATCATATTTGAATTAAAATCAACTAAGTAATTGATAAACATCATCATAATCCAAGTTTGAATGTTGATTGAAAAAATAGATGAACTAAATAGAAAGAAAATAAAATATTCAAGTTGCAGTAGCTTTCTCCAATGATCTCTCTCGTTCCAAAGCTCTTCTCCCTTATCTCCTTGCAAAATTCTGTTGTTTCTATATTTTCTCCTCCTTAAATAACCCAAATTAGGGTTATTTTAGGTGTCCATATGGTTTTCAAAGTACTCTTGCACAAAATAACAAGAATTGCTAAAATTAGACTCTTTGCCCCCACTGCACTGGCGCCGCGAAGCTCAAATCTCTGTTCATTTCATGTGCTCATGGTATTATTCACCAAGAATAACATTTGGTATTTTGACCATAAATTTCTCACATAATGTCAGAATTACTTGATTCTGAGAGATATAACTTTCATGTTGAACATATTTTCTAAATCGGCCTCCATGTTTGTCAAAATTAAATAATAAGTGACACCTTTGTCATTTTAGATGATCTGAAATCTGAGATCGTTGTAATATTTTGGCTATAAATTTCATATTTGATCTCTAAATCATGTTATTCTTTATTCATTGGATAAGCAACTTGAAGGGTTAAAATGTCTATGTTGAACACTTTTCTTGAATATACATAAAATGGCCTTAAAGTGACGAATTTTGTCATTTTCAACAATTTTAACACCTGAAACAGAAACTAACTCTATTAAGTACAATATAAAATCAAAGCTAATGAATGTACATTAATTGAGGATCCAAAATAGTTAAATTTAGGTATTAAAATATAATAAATTATGAGCTCATCATGAATTCAAGGATAATTCAAAGATCTAGAAAGAGAAGCCTCAAAACTTTAGAAGATACTTTAGCAATTGAAGAAATTCATGTTTTAGGAGTTCTAAAGTCAAAAGAAACAAATTAAGAACATGTTGAAGATTAGAACGTCTGAAAGCTACTTTAGATGATCTTCAAAACATCTTCAGAATTACTTCAAATGATGAACATGAGAAAACACAACTAGTCAGAATATCAACATTCAAAGGGATTTTAAAACATCTGAAATCAACTTTAGATGATCTGGAAAACATTGCTGGAATAAAGCTCAGAACATGCCAAACTTCAAATAGTTTGAAACAGAGCTTTAGAAGCTATGAAACTTAGTGTGGCACAACAACTTGTGGAGACGACATTCAGATGTTTTGAAGTTTAACTTCAGACATTCTAAAGTGGCGTTGGAGGTATTTGATGATTCAAAAGTTATATAGGAGCACTAAAGTGGACAAGTCATGTCCTTCAGAAGCTCTGAAGTTTTACTTTAGAAGCTCTAAAACACTCTTACTCATTTTTTGATGCCAAAGAGTCACAAATTTCAGAGGGTCTGAAATGACACTTTAGAAGCATGAAGAACTTGTTGTATTCTAGAGTTAAATCATTTAGAGGATTCAAGGAAAACTTTAGTGGTTAGTTAAGAGAATGCAAAAATTGATTTCAGGGAAGTTACAACTTTCAAAAAGTCAGAAATTGTATTACAAAGTAGATGAAATTTTTGCAACTCAGAGTTACAAGTTTAGAAGTTTATATTGATGTTTTCAGAGGCATCAAATAACAACTCAGAAGAAGAAATCTCAATCTATAAGAAGAATTTTGAAGTCACAAAAAAATTTAGTATTTTTTCAGATGTTTTGAAGCTTAACTTCAAACGTTTTGAAGGAGCACAGGCAATACCATAGTAGCCTGTGGTGCCGCCTACCAATTGATAGAGACATGGATTTGGAGGAAAAACTAGGATCCTATTGTAGCCAGTTTCCCATACCGATTGCTACATCGCCTGGAGCATAGCTGAATATCGCAACTTTCTGTGGTACCGCTTGCTAATCTCAATGGTTTAAAATTTGAAAATTGCAAACCCATGAAATCTGACCCAACCATTTCCAACGGTCAAGTTTTTGGAAGATCAATTTAAGGAGAAATGGAGGGACATTTCAAGGGTTGAAAAAGTAGAGGATTTAGCTTTAAACTTCAAGATCTTTGCAACCCTAGGTCAATTGATAAAACCTAATCATTCCTATTTAAGAGCTTTGAAGTTCACATTCTTTACTCAAGGGCTTCTTCACCAATATAAAAGGAAGATCTTCTACATCATAATGAGCCGCTCAAAGATCAAGTCTTCCTTGACAATTCATTGAAACACTTGTAAAAGTGTATTTTTCTTTATTTTTTATTTGTGTATTCCTTGAGTTTGTATTGGAGACAAATCTCAAGGAGAAAAATTTGATTGTTTGAGCGGGTCTCATAATCACTTTGTTGGGAATTGTTTATGCTCCCTAGAACTGAAGAGTGTAAGAGGCACTAAGATTTATTTCCCCTTTAGCTGGAATAAAGAAGAGCAATTTGATTATTGGAGTATATCTCACAATCAATTATTGAATTGTTTATACTCTCTGGAGCTGGAATCTAGAAAGTTCTAGGTGCACTAATTTGTATTCCATTATAAAGATAGTAGAACCTAAGGTACAAGGGGTGTACTCTTGGAAGAGTTGAGTAGAGATGTTGCCTGAAGCACTATATACAATGTCTGCGTTGTGTGACTACTTTACTTGTTTACCATTTATGCTTTTCATTCATGCCTTTATCTTATACCTTAGTAGAATGACATTAAAAATTTCCTTAACCAAGGTGAAGGTAAGAAATTTTATAAACCAAATTCACCCCTCCCCTCTTGGGTTAAGCTGAGCCTAGAAGACCTAACAATTGGGATCATAGCAGGCTACATAATTAATTATAGTCATCCTTATGTCTAATCCAATATTATCATCCTCTATGTTCATTGAAGAATGTTCCACCACACACCTTCTATATTTTGATGGATCCAACTATGCACAATAGAAGGGGAGGTTGGAATAAATCTTGTGGACATCGAGCTTTAGAAAATTATTTTCATTGGCACAATTGAGGATGAAGAAAGAGCACCAAAAGAAAATATCAAATCTATGAATGCCTTATTACATGTTCTTTGCCCCACGATATGCAAATATGTCTTAGCTTGTAAAAATGCAAAAGAAATCTTGGACAAGCTTAAGGCAATTTCTGAGGGGCAAATTTAATTACACTCAAATAATACTAATGCTATTATTGAGACTGACTTGAGTGCAGGAGACAGAGGAGAAGAAGAAGAAAAGGAAGACTACTCTCTTAAAGAAAAAGAAGAGGAGAAAAATGAGGAATGTATGCAAAATAACAATGCAAAAGAATCCTCATGGGTAATGGGAAAGCAACCCAAAGAAGAAAGAAAGAATAAACAAGAAGAAATTGGAGAGCCTCAAACTCAAATTTAAGAGCAAAAGATGGAAGATATTGAAGAGACTAAATCATTTGAGGAGGGGCAATCTCAAGAAGAGATTGAAATTCAAGAAAAAGATTTGGCAAACAATGATGCAGAGACTGAAAAAAAAAACTTTTTGAAGGAAGAAAAGAATGAAGAAAGCCAAATCAGTGAAGGAGGGCTTGCTATTGAAAGTAGAAATTTAGACCAAGTAGAGAAGGAAGAAAGAAAGAGAAAAAGGAAACTAACAATAAGGAAGACAAAGAACAAGAAGTGCTCTTCCTTTGGAGGTACAAATGATCCCTTTTATTAAGAAGCCATAAATTGAAGAAAGAAGATGAGGAGGAGAAGAAATATCAAGCTACACCAAGAGAGAAGTTGCTCCTTGATACGAGATGAAAAAGGTAACAATCACAGGAACCAAAAGTCAAGGAGATAAGGTAAGTGCATGTATGATAATCGAACCATAAATCACTTTCTATTCTATCATAGTCTGCATTTACAATCTTTATTCATTTGTCTCTAATATAATTTCATTTGTACATGAATAGGCTCTTAAAGTTTAGGTTACGTTAGAAGAATTTGAAGCAAATAAATTCATGATGCAAAATTGAAACATGAAGAGAAAAATTCTAAAAATCACAAGGAATGAGGAAACAATTTATATTTAGATAACCAACATATTTTTAGGATAAGTATGCCAAAGAGGACTATAATTTATTTAGAAATTTAAAATAATATGCCATCACAAGATAATGATAGAAATGTCAATGTGAAAATAAATAAATGTGCTCTAATTGATTGAAAACTCATGCTTGATATTGTTAATGAAAATTATTAGAAAGTTTTTGTTACTCTTGGCACAAAGGAGTAGAACTCTTGTAAATGCCAACAATTGAAGTATTGAAAGAAAAATATTGATGAACGGCTTGGTAAAGGTTAAGAATGATAAAGATCAAATGTGCTAAGTAAGTTACAACCCAAAATATTAGTTGGATCGAAAATGAGAAATCAACTTCTAGAGCTACTTGGATTATGGTATGATAGATCCATTTGTAGAATAGTTAAAATTCATATGGGATACGAAAGCAAGTAGCACCCTATATATGCTTAGTATCATGTGGGTTGATTAGTAAAATGAAATGCTTTGAAGAATATTAATTAAAGAGAGTGATTAAGCAGATATCATCTCAGTTTTTTATTAAGAAAGAAAAGATTGTAGATTGAGAAATCATGAAAATTAGATATTGCATCTCATAAATCAAGGGGGAAAAAGTTTGTTCAAAAACAAAATAATGATCTAAGTCTAAAAATGAAAAGAAAACTAGAAATGCTATTTATATAATCTCATGTTAGACTTGAAGCTCTTGCATGAACAACTTAGATGTCAGACACTAGAAAGGTGTATATGTCAATATGAGAGCTATGAAATCAATGCCAAATGAGTATGATTAGTTTATATTGAATAACCTTGCATTGATTGTGTGAGATTTATTGAATATCATAAATACTTTATTAGATGGTTTATTCAAATGATGAGGTGCACATTGTTATGAATTATGATCATCATGATATGATTAGATTTGCAGAACATTGATGAATGTACAAGGACATACAAAAGGCTTATGGATTTCAAAAAACAAAAAAGCTTAATGAGTGTGGTCAGAGTAAACATGAAAAGTGATGTCCATTGTATTGATGATCATCAAGTTTTAGATTGCCCCACTCTATTCAAATTTCATAATGAGATGCCTTACAAGTAGTAATAATGATGCTCTTTGCAAATCTAATCTTAGATGCATTAAAGAAGTATCTTTATGGAAAACCATTGATCAAGCATTGCATTTAATTGCTATTAATGATCCAAAGCTTAGGCTAGATGAAATTAGAATTTCTAAAGATATTTTCAAAAAATTATTGATTTCTAATCATGTGAATTCAAGGAACTTGAGAAAGTCTGAGAAATGCCATAATTCACACACACAGACACACATATATTGTTGGTCCTAGTAGAATAGGCTAGAACGCAAGGGGGGGTTGAATTGGGTTTTATAGAAATTACTTCTTTTGACCCCTGTTTGATCAAATCCCTTTCTTTCTTTTATGTTAGCATGCTAATCAAAGTGAAACAATGGATAGAGCAAGTAAGAGTATAATGGAAAGATCAAGCATAAATAGCACACACAACTTATAGCAGTTTTGGCCCTCTCTTGGCACCATAATGGAAAGATCAAGCATAAATAGCACACACAACTTATAGTAGTTTTGGCCCTCTCTTGGCACCTACTCCACTCTCTGAGTCAGTCTTACTTGCTACACTCAGGTTCCACTAATACCCTATGGAATTACACTTGGTTTTCCTAAGCTAACCAAGAACTCATACATTGGTTTTACAAAGCTCACCAGAAACTCACTATGTTGGTTTTCAAGCTTACCAACAATTGTAACAATGTTGGTTTTCACAAGCTCACCAACAACTTGAACAACATTGATTTTCACAAGCTCACTAACAACTTGAACAACTTTGGTTTTCACAAGCTCACCAACAACTTTCAATATGTTGATTTTCACAAGCTCATCAATAACTTGAACAATATTGGTTTTCACAAGCTCACCAACAACTTTAACCCTGGTTTTTAAGCTAACCAGCAACTTCTACAAATGAAATAACTAAAATAAGAAATTATACTTTTTGACATGTTTCTTGTTGAGTGCTGAGGAAGATCTTAGATGTAGTTCTTCTTATCGCAGAAGCTCTTCCTTTATGTTGTGGAGAGATTGACCTTGAAGGAGATGAAGAATGAAAGCTCTTTTGGAATGTGAAAGTGGTAGATCTTGGCTTTTAGGATTTGCAAGATCATTTCTTTCTTTTTCTTATTTGTATATTTTATTTTTTGCTCTCTATCTTCTTTTATAGGTTGGGAGAGACTTTTCCATTGTTAATCTTAGCAAACATTCAAACATTTAAAAATATTTTTCTTTACCTTATCTTTTGTCGAATGTCTGATTTTGCTACATTTTGGTATCGGTCTATTACTTCTATCGGTGACTTTTCCAAATGTTTAGTTTTCATGTCAGGTGCTCCGAAGAGACAGGTAAAAAATTGATGTCTTGACTAATTTTAGATTATCTAAATTGTTTTCTTCAGATTTCAAAAGTAATTTTAATACTACTCAGTTGCGACATTCATTTCCAAAGAGAACTTCAGATTTTTTGAACTTATAATGTCTTTGGAAAAGTGATCCGAAGCCTATTCAAATATCTAAGAAGCATGACTTAACATCTCTGAAGCTTAGTTAACATCTCCAAAGATTGTTTGAATCTTTTTTGAAACTTGGCTTTAAGTTCTCCAAAGCATGTCTGTTTACTCTGAAGCATAGCCGATTATCTCCGAAGCTTGTCTTATTGTTTCTGAACTATCTTGTAACTTGTTCGAAACATCCATGACTTCTTCAAAGCTTTTTAACTCTCTGCGAAGCATGCTGCAATTTATCCTAAGTTTCTTTATGCTTTTTCTGAAGCATTCTTGATAATTCCAAAGCTCTCTTGATTATTTTCAAAAGGCGCTGTGACTTGTCTAAAGCAATCTTGATTATCTCTGAAGTGCACTGCAAGATCTCTAAAGCTTTGAAAAGTACTCCGAAGTATGCTTTAATATTTTCTAAAGTGTGCTTGAACATTTCCGAAGCTTACTATTTTTACTCACAGCCTTGTCCAAAGCTTGCTAATAGTCTCTGAAGTTTCTCTGCATTCTTTCTGAAGTGATCTGCAACCACTCCAAAGTTGCATTGTGACTTTTCTGAAGCTTGTTGAGACATTTCCGAAGTTCATTAGATTATCTCCGAAGTTCGTTGAGACAATTCCGAAGCTTGTCTACAACGTCTCCGAGCCATGCTGCATCAATTCCGAAATTGTATCTATTTTACTCCAAAGGTCAGTTGGACATTTTTGAAATTCATTAGGTTATCTCCGAAGTTTGTTGAGACAATTTCAAACCTTTTCTGCAACATCTCTGAGCCATGCTCCGTCGATTCCAAAATAATATTTATTTTACTCCAAAGTTCATTGAGACATTTCTGAAGCAAACCAATCTTTTTTGAAGTGCGTTAAAGTAATTTTGAAGTTTCTTTTTTTGATTCCAAAGCATGTCTTCAAGAAGTTTATAATTTTTATTTTCTTGAATTAAGTATATGTGATGTTTATATACTTAATTATGAAAGGGCATTTACTTCATATCTTCCTTTTGTCATAATATAGATTATTCTCAAGTTGAATGATTTAAAACTTTCTGCAATATTCTTGAAAATAAGATGTTAGTACCTTAATGTTTTACTCATGATTTTGCTTATCATCAAAACATACTTGGTTAAGAATGATCGTCATCAAAATCAAGCTAGATAACATGGTTTAACAAGTTTTTGATATGACTTTAGAGTTTTTGATTTGTCTTCAAAGGAGTTGATTGAATGTTGTAATTTAAGATATTTAAAAGTTATATTAGGTATTTGTTTTAGAGTTTTCTGATTCTGAACAGAATTAAAGATTTGTTTTAGAGTTTTTGAAACTACTTTAAGTGCAAGCCTTATAATATCTGAGAAATTACATTAGGACTTCTGAGGATTCTGAAATAATTTCAGAAGCACTGTTAAAGTTTCTGAAATACTTCAAAAGTATTTTGATGGTATATATGAGTAATTCAGATACAATTTTTTGGTCATGTTCTAATTCTTATAATCATGTGATCATTATTATTATAAAGTAAATAATTTATGCACATGGATCAACATGAATTGTATATATTAGGCAAATGTATGGTTCTAATTCTTGTTTTCCAATATTAGCAATATCATTAGCATGGTGCAAATCCAATATAATTTTTGTTGTCATCAAAATCATTTGTAATACATGTGTGAATCATCATCATAATACATGTATGACTCAACATTCTTCCCCTTTTTGATCATGATAAAACTTGAAGATTTGAGATAAATAAAGGATATGCTAATGATTCAATAACAAACCCCCCCTTACTAATAGAGATATGTAAGCATTTAGAATTTGGCACTAGTCATGATATATGAAGAGCTATTAGTTTTCTCATGACATATTCTTCCCTCTTTATAATAAACTCCCCCGGACTAATTTGAATTTTGTAATTCTATGAGGAATGATATTGGTCATGACATATTAAAATTATCCTTTTCTTGGCATGATAATACTTTTATTTGGTAACTATATTCCTCTATTGCTTTTGCCATCCACTTCAAAACCAAGAAGGAAGCCTAGAATTCCACCTCCTAAATGAACACAAAGAAACTCCTTTTTCCAGAATAACTATGTACTATCAGGAGTAATGGTTTTTCTCAATATTTATCTATATTTTCTCCTTACTTGTATGCTAATCCATACTTCTCCCTTTCTCAATATTTATCTTTATTTACTCTATATTTCTTTCCCTATATTTTCTCCTTACTAATAAATATTCTCCATACTTTTTCCCCTTTTTGTCAATATCAAAAAGATAGATGAAAAAGCTATACGTCTCCCTTATTTCTTTTAATTTTAAATTATTTTCACTAGAGGATGTTTCTTTTGAAATGTTTAAGCATAATATGCCATCAAAAGAAAAATCTATTCATTATTCTATATGTTGATGACATCATATTTAAGCATGATACCGCATATTGATACCTTGTTGGAGAACTTCAATTGTTGGAGAACTTTTTGGAGAAAATTACTTCTTCATACCACTTGCTGGAGTACTTGTTGGCTTGTTCATTGTTTGAGAACTTTTTTAATAAACATCCATAAATTAAATGTGTAGACATTTAAGTATTCCAAGATATTCAAGCATTCAATATTATGCATGATAAATGGATATAAATCGTATGGACTGTCCAAAAATATGACGCATGTATGGATTGTATCACAAGTATAGATTAAAATATTTATCTATTTCAAGCATTTCATATTAATGAAAGAGCTATGAAATTACCATGTAATCATACAATGTCAGCATTGCCAACTGTGAAACATACAAAAATATCTAAAATATTTTTCATTTTTGATTTCTGTTTTCTATTTCAGGTTTTATAGTAAGTTATAATGGTTTTATAATTTTTAATCTATTTTCTTGAATTATTTTAAATATGATTTAAATTGTTAGTATTTCATTTGCTAATTTTGTTTACTAGTTGCTTGATCTGTTGGAAAACGAATTTCATCATGATTCTAAATTATTTTTCATAAATACACATTCATTTCCTGCAACTTCATATTTCTACCATTACAAATTCTCATATACATCCAAAACAACTTTCATTGATGGTTTGTTTTCCATTTTCAGGTTCTATAATAAGCAATATGTAATAGTCTCTATTTTTCATGCTTATTCATATTTCTTGCAAAAAAAAAAAAAGAATTTACTGTTGTTCATCAAAATATGGATCATCATAACAAGGTGTAGTGGATATGAATATGGAAAATCATATTGTATAATTAAGTAGTTATGTCATGAAGCTTAAAGTCATAAATGAACAGACATTCATTCAATAGACTGAGGTAATTTGATTTGTGATTGTTCATTTCATAGAGAAAGAAATACATAAATTTCACAAAATATTTGAAACAACTAAGTTAAGTTTTTCTCAAAAAGATATGACAAAACAAAAATAAGATCTCTAAGAGGTATGAGGATCTGTAGGTGGTCTAGAAGAGGTGGGC
>JAYJMB010005875.1:0-11546 GCA_036873735.1 Pouteria campechiana
TCATTATTCTTATATTTTGATTTAGGAGATAATTGGAGTGGTTAAGTGCAAAAAGAAGTCAATTGAAGGATTTTGGACCATTTCAACATCACTCCGTATTTTGGACATAACTCTCTCATCCGATCTCTAATTGAGATGATTAAAGATTTTTTTTGAAACATAAGAAAAAATTCTACAAATTTTAGGTTGGAAGTTTTACAGATTAGGACTAAATCAAGGGCAAATATAGGAAGAATTCCAAAGTTGAGATGAAGTGCAAGGAGAAGCAAAGGAGCAAAGCAGCACTGAAGGCAACAGACTGGCACCGTCGGCACTCATACCACTTCAGCCATCCAACCACAGGATAGTAAGGTGGAGCCGGTGGTGCTTGACTCTATTCCCACTTTTTAGATTTTTATGAAAATTGCATATTTTTCATATTTTTGACTCTGTATAAATAGCAATCTCCTAGGATTTTTGAGGGTTCTTTTGGTAGGGTTTGAGGAGGACTTTTTTACGGCTTTTGATAGAGAATCTTCTTATTCTCTCTTTTCTATTTTATTTTCTTTGTGATCTCATGGCCTTATGTGGCTAAATTTTTATTCTTGGTTTAAGGAGACAGAAGCCTCATAATCTATATACTGTGAGGTCTAATTTGTTTTAATTGTTCAATTTATACTTTGAGTATTGAATATTCTTCTTTGTTCATGATTACCATTGTTATGTTTAATTACTAGGAGATCTACTAGTTTATTATTCTTTGCGATCTCTCGCTATATTAGATATCAAATCTGTGAAGCAACTAGGGTTTAATAATTTGTTATTGTTGTAATTATTAAATCTTAGGAAGAATATTTGACTAAATTAAATGCAATTGTGTGTGCTTGTGTTGTTTGGCTTCACCAATCTCTATAAATCTTAAGGCTGCTATTAGATTAAAACTTTAGTGCTAGTCTGGGGTTGTTTAGTAGTTAGGGTTAATTAGAATGTTGGTTTCTAATTAACTATGTCGAAGGAGAGATAGGAAAAATAATTTCAATGGTGAATATTCAAAGTGTGAATTGATTTATAATTGTGTCAATGGTCAGTTATGAGATTCTGATGCTGGACATTGACTTGAACCAAGGTCTTCTTCTTTGATAAATTTTTTTACAAAGTTTCTTTCATTAAATTCAAAATCCCCCATTCATGTCCACATTGCATAAAACTAAGCTAGATACTCGTCATGGGATCAACTCTTATTCACACTACTATAGGTAATTTAATTAGTGTAAGGTTCTAAATTTAGTTACCTATGATAGCACACTAAATATGCATACCAGGTCCTTTTATAGTTGTTTTGGTATAGGTCTCTGGGATGATCATAGAGGAGTGAGTTATCTCCAGGTGGATAAGGATCCAGTGATGCTTATCTTATTATTAGGATCTGATGTAGATAAGAATTTAAGTAGGACGATCTTGGTTTAACGAATGATAATTTTGATCCAATTTTTTAGTTCCCTAACACTAATCCCCCTTAAGGAGACATTATGAAACTTATCTCTCCAATTTGCATAATGTCCGAACACTTCTTGTGTAATGATGCAGTACTTTCACTTTTGTATTGGACCTTGAGGGGCCACTTCCATTCTCAAGGGGCCTCTTCTATGCAGGGCCTCATGGAGCCACTTTCATTCCTCATGAGGACACTTTTGTGTGGGGACTTATGGAATTAGACCTCTTACATACTCTTTTATTTTGAGCTGGGCCTCTTAGATTCCCTTTGTAGATTTGTTGTAATGTGGGGCTAGACCTTTTATAGACCTTTTTATTTTTGGCTGAGCCTCTGACATTGAGTTGTTGTAATTGGTAGGCTCCATTGTTTATGACATGAATTGCTTTTACTTGGAAGATCGATTGATTTGATGCTTTTGATAATTCATATGGTAGATAAAAAGGCAGTATTTCCACATTATGGATGCAAATGCAGCAACTTGTATCCCTACATTGATAGGCCAAGAATATAAATTTTGTAGCCTCTCTCAGTCAGTGAGACAGAGAAAAGTGTAACCTCCTGCATAGTAGGGAGAAAGAGAGCAACAACCTTGACATGCATAGGTGTCCCTTACTATTTTGCTTGTAGGATTGTGACAAATAATATTTTTATTGCCCCATAATTACAAGATCTCAAAGTCTTGGTTAAAAGCAAAAGGGTAAACATATGTGTGCCATTCAGTAATTCAATTTTGAAAAGACAATGCCACTCGAAGCTCAATTCTTCCATTTGGTGGTGGACCCATATGTTGACTCTATTTCTGCTAACTATAGAATGGTGGAGGCTCCCTTCAAACACCCAAATGCAATCATATTTTGCTTCAGTAGTGTTAATCCTTGGCATAATAATGATCGGATAAAATTGGTCATTTAAATGGAAGATGAAAAGGTGTTTTGAGAATAGCCCTTCAAAAAACTGATTTCATGATAATGCTCAACAAAGGAGTACCTTGGATCCTTGTATGATCAAATTGTTTCAAATAAAAATGAATGCTAACTCTTTAGCTCCATAGAGGAAATAGGCCAATAACATAAATATGCTACCAGGATTGGATAACATTCTCAATTAGGTCCCTTGAAAGCAAGCAGATGAGAAGGCATTAGGCACCAATGGTGCATTAATAAAGCATCTCCAGGAGTAATTCAAAGCAAAGAAAGGGAATTAGTCTATTTTCTACACTATCACAGATTTAGCCATACTAAAATTTATGGTGGAAACTTGTTGGGCTCCTATGTTGGCTCCATTTTGCAACTGATATGAAAAAAAAAAGAATGTTGATCCTGTGTAGTTACATGTAACTGATGAATTTATTCCTTCAATTATAGGTGCTCCACTTTCTTCTTATGTGCTTAAATGGTGGGCATACTCTTTTCTCTTTGTTTTTTTATTAAAAGCTAGGGAGTTTCATATATATAGACATAAAATGAGGGGATGATTCACATGGCTCATTTCCATTGAATAATTTTGAATTAGGAATTTCAGCTATGCAAGCTCAGGGATGTTTCTGGGTGGAGCATCCATGCCTCCATATAATTTTACAAATGTAGGGAACATCTTCTGAAGCCAAAAATGAAGGTGAATAGTCCAAATTTTAAGTTTGGTGCTTGCCATGGGGAAGGCTTCTGCTTGTAAAACCAAGAACCACAGTCCTTTCCCATTCAAACTACAAGACTTGCAAAAGATGGTCACCAAAAGTTGGTCTTAGCGACTGGTGACAGCAATAAGAGTGTTCCTCTTTTAGAAAGAAAATACTAATCACAACTTAAAAATTCGAATGACCGAAGAGGAAAGCTATCTACATCACATGTTTGAGAAGATGTTGGAAATATTTAGCCTGACAATCAGGAACATTGCTTCATGCTTGATGGCCTTCAAAAAATGATGAGAAAGTGCTCTTGTAATTTCTTTTAACAAGGTAGGTTGTGGATATTAGAAGGCTGGAACCATTTATTCACCATCTTCTTTGTAAATTTGTTAATGAAATATCTTGATTCTAGGAATCGAAGCATTTCATTTCCCCAAGATGTCCATCCAGCAGTTAGTTCTCTAGCAAAATGTTCAATGCATCTAGCAAGCTTTGGTCTTAGCATATAATCTGAAAGGCATTCATCTTCTCCGCTAGAAAAGCTAAAAAAGTGGAGAGGTAACATTGATTTCAATGATGAATCGGTAATCAACCATCTATGGTTTGTCAAAAATAGAACTCAACCTTTTCCAAGATTGCGACACATTGGTAAGGCACATGGAGGGAAGAAAGGAAATTCTTGCTATTTTAGTACATGTAGATGTAGACACACATGTTGATTTTGATGACCATGAAGATGTCTGGTTAAATGTCAACAAAGAATCTGTGATGCAATTGTGGGAGATGCTAGGCAGTACCGTGAGCACTTCAAAAGTGAGTGGCACAAACACAATCTAAAGCTAAAGACATGGTAGCTTCCTCCACTTATTGTAGAGGAATGCTTGACTAACATGGAAGTAGGTGACTTGAAGGAAATTTGAAGGATTATTCATTTTGAGGTGTGAACTGTGAACTAATATCTGAGTGCAAGGCGTGGTCAAGATGTGTGGAGAATTTTCTTATGGATGGTATTTTCAATGGATAAAATAATGGTAATGTCGATGGCTAGGATCACCTCCATGGTGAACAAAGCATCATCGTGGCTAGCTCACTTAGACCAGGCCAGCTAGTTTTAGAAGTCCATGGACTTGTGACCTTTTATCCATTGTTTTACATAGCTCAGCAGTGGGAGACAATTAGTTCTCCCATTGGGGGATTAGTTGCAGAGAAATTCACATCACCTGGATATTTGTTTGACATGACTAACTCAATTAATGTTTCTACAAACTATACCAATGTTTGAGTCTCACCCAAATCATTCTCTAGGAATCCCTTATGAAAATCCTGTAAACAGAGAAAACATCAAAGCACACCAAAAATAGTCTTAATGTGGGTACTCTGACACTCAAATTAATAAGTGACCTTAATAGAAGTTATGTGAAATAAAGAGAGTCTATTCTTTGGAGTGTACATGCCTGATCCTTTTATAATTGATTTGTAATAAGGCTTCGAGATAATCATAGTTAGGTTCTCCATGTAGATAATGATCCGGTGATGCTTATCATATTGTCTAGATCTAGTGTAGATAAAGATTTATGTAGGACGATCTTGGTTTAGATAAGGGTAAGCAAGAACTATAATACAGCTGGATAATTGTAATTCTTATCCAATATTTTAGTTTTCTAACATAGGGCAAGGTAAGATTTTTTAAAATAGGGCTAGGAACCAACCCAAGTTTCCCCCCTAATCTCCATCCAAAATTAAGTAATCTCACTCCTTGTAAAGATAATCAATCTTATATTCTAGTATATCCCTCTCCACCTTAAGTGATTAGTCTAATTCTAGCCTATTGTTTAATTTCCAAACTTAACTAAATTAATGGAAATCCTTGATGGACTTGATCGATGAATTTAAGTCATTATACAATTAAATCTAATTTGCAAACAAGGTTTCTTTCATTATCCTTTACCTTCTACAATCATCTTAATAATTCAAAAGTCTTTCCTATGTAATTCATTTTTACATAGTGAACTTGCCTTTATTAATGTCGCATACAACCTTGCCTATTTGAAACCTCTAAAATAATCAACTGGTTAATTAATTTACTCATTCCAAGATTCCAATAGTCATTCAACCCTAATAAAATAACAAATTGTGATTCATTTACAGGGAAAAATGATAAAAATTAATATAAACTTATAACCCTACTAGAATAACAAATTAAAATTCATCTAAATGAAACAAACTATAAAATTATTATACACTTACTTGAAATTCAATGGTCCAATCCCAACCACATTTAGCCTTCTCCACCAAAGCACAAATTCACGGCTATATTGATCAATTTGTGGGCATTCTTACTTCTATCTTCATCAAGTGAAAAAAGTTCATCTTTTGTGCAACTAGACACTGAAGATGTTGTTATTGAGATTCAATTCCCAAAACTGTTGCATGTAGCCAATTCAGAGTCCCCTCTCTATGCAAGCATTAGTCACCTGTAGAAAAACTTGGCAACACTAACCAGACCCTTAGTTCTTGTTACTTAGCCCAGTTGATCAACTTAGCCTAATGGTTCAAGGTCGTTTAGCTAACTCATTAAAGCAATCCAATACTCACAACCATGTACATGGCCATCAACAAGGCCCACCTAAACCACCCTTGGATTAAGCTATAGGCAACCCATCATCTCAAGTTGCAAATGGCCCGCTTTTAAGCCTAGTCACTATTTACCCTACAAACATCAATTAAAATTAGTTCACTAAGCTATTATAGATCCACATTTACTTTTATATTCATATGTTTCCTTTGTGAGAGCTTGGAAGTTATGCACTAAGAAAAAATTATCTTAAAAAGATTATATTATTTACTTACAAATTTGGTTGTTTGTATAAGCTTGCTAAGAGTACTAAATCTAAGGGTATAATCATAATTGTCTTGTGAAGTAGAGTAAATGCAACGAAGTTACCTACATGCTTGATTGTGCTTTTGTTTATTTTTTCTAATTCCTTTCTACAATCTTATTTTAGTAGGCAATGAATTTTATAACAACCAATTCACACCTTTGTTGAGTTAGAATTAATACCAACTATTAGTCCCAAAATAGAGTGTATGGAAAAGCATAAAACTAAGTAGGATTGGGAGTTAAATGGATGTGCAAGTATAGAAAGAGAATAGTAGTAAAAGCATATAAGCACACAAGATAGTAAAGTATACAAAGCTTATAGTGGTTTGGCCTAACTTAACACATACTCTACTCTCCAAAGTATTTCCTACCTTAGTTCACTATCCACTTCTAAAATCACACCTCTCATGGTTTTACTAAGATCACCAAGAAGTCTTACACTACCTAGTTTCATTGAACTCACTAAGAAACTCTTTACAACATTCAAATACAAGGATCCCCTTCCTTAGTAGCAAAAAAATGAAATACCCAACATAAAGAAAATGTACAAAGTAATGCCTCTTGATAGGTTGAAGATATATATGTTAGAAGTTCAAGGGTAGGGATTACTTAATGTGTATGAAGTGTTTCAAGTTCCTCTAGTATCAAATTTGATGTAGCTTGAAGCTTATTGATCTTTAGGGTGCTTCAGAGTGAATGCACTTGAGAGCTTGTTAGGGCCACCTATGAATGCTTCATTTTTAGCTCTTAAAACCTTAAGAATGCTCTTTATTTTTAATTGAATGATGGTTTAAATTATAATACCTTGTAAGTGCATGATTGTATAGTAGCACAGTGTGCATGAGCAAGGGTCGATCCCACAAAGAATAACAAACTGATTAAATTAAATGAAGTTACTAACTAAACTAACTTTGAAAAGATGGATTGTTGGTTTGAACTAATAAGAATAATAAACTAAAGAGATAATTAAAAATCTAGAGCTATAAAATAATACAAGATGAATCTCAAGTGGCAAAGGTCTAGGGTTCAGATTTCACCACTTAATGACTTCCCTTGCTATTTGGATATTGGATTCAATGCTTGCTTGAGTTCGTTCTTTCTATGATATGATTATTACCATTTGGTGTGTGAGTTTAAATTAAGCTCATTCACTAGTTCCAATTACTTATGGTTTTAGTATAATTGAGATGAAAACCCATTATGATCAAGAACTATGAACCAAGTAGAATGGTTGTGCATTAGGTGTATGCCTTAATCTTCTATTTTTCTCATTCAATTAAGCTCATGGTTGTGCATCAGGTGTGTGACTTAGCCATGCATAGACAATCAATAAGATTTATGGAACAGTTGATCAACCAATCACACAAATCAAAAGATTGAAATAAAACTCATGAATAAAAATATATACTTGTATTAAATAATCAATAATCTAAATAACAAGGTCCATCAAAAAGGGCTACATCTTCACCCTAGAAAGAAAAAATTAGTTCATGAAGAAAATAAAAGATACTCCCTTCGTGAAGAACATCATATTACAATTAGCTTTCTTGAATCCCTTTGCTCTTCTAGAATCTCCTTCTTTTCTTCTCCAAAAATCCTCTTAGTCTCCCTCAAAAAAACCCTAGACTCCTCTCAATAGGACTCCCCAAAACTACTAAAAATAGCCCCCAAAAATGTAGCTTTTGCTAATTTAAAACAATATTAGAAAAAATATTATTTTTCGGTTTGATCAGCCACTAGCGTCGGTGGCACAAGCATGGTAGTCATTTGCCCTTTTGCCGCTTTAGCTCCTCTCCTTCATTGCTTTATTTGTCTTCTGTCATTGCTTTGTTGCTCCATATTTATTTGGTTTCTTTCCTGGTATCCACTCTTCCAATAACCTAAAAACACAATAAAAATATGTCAAATTGACATCAAAGTACATAAAGATTCATGGAATTAAGCTTAAAAGTATAAAATATAAGTAACAAAAATTAACTCATCAAATACCCCCAAGCTTAAATCCTTGCCCTCAAGCAAAATTAGCAACCAGACTAGTGAAATAATTAGAATAATCTCTCTTAAATAATTAAACACATGCCAGACAAATTACACATGTCCACATAATTCAAAATTTAGTCAAAACACTTCCAACATAATTACATGAAACTCATACTTCATTAATCCTATCATGAAGTGAAAATCATGGATGTGTGTGCTCTGTCACTTTTATGCTTCATGCATACTTGTCAACTTACAATAATTGAACTAATGATTCTAATGATTTTCACAAGACAAATCATATGCTTATTTTTTATAATTTCTATCCACTAATGTAGACAGCTCTTATTCACTTGGATCAATAGGTCTTCGCTAAGCTTCAAATGGGGCCTTTGGTTCAGCTAACAAATAAACGAAGCAAAGATCAGCAAAATAAGAGACATAATAAACTTGCATAAGATTGTTCCCTCTCTTAATTTTTGTTAAGATTTCCTTAATTTTGGGCTATATTACTATCACACTACCAAACTTGTTTTCTTTTTAATTCATGGTATGTGATCCCTCCATTCAAAATATAATTCTTTACTTCACTTGTTTTCCTTTTGTCCCTTGTTTTCCTTTTTCTATCATAGCATATTCAAATTTCACACCCCCAAACTTATCTTCTTTTGCTTCATTCTTACCTATAAACAACCATAAGCATAAAATATGTGTCTTAATAGGTACACATGGTTTTTCAAGTGAAATAAGTTTGGATAATGAGGCTAAATAAGAAAATTTGAATGATAGTTTTTCACATGCCTTACACATGCCATTCTTTCATAAAGCTAAATGGGGACACTAAAGATATGATTGTACTAAGTTAGCTTGAAAGGCTCAAACTGATCAAAGAATGCCTAGATCACTTTCAAGTAAACATGTTGTCTAGGATTTCGCTTTGAGGGATACTCAAACAAGTTTTAACATGCTTGTTGTAATTAAAATAATTCAATGAGTTCACACTATTGTTAGCTAATTCGCATACACTTTGCATGATTATGACATCATGTGCATGAAAAATTTCCATAGCGATGAAGAAGGAAGAATTTTGAAAGAAGAATCAGTGGATCACAAGGAATGCCCATCCTTCTTCTTAAATTATATGCAATGGTAATCAAAAACTCAGCATACTAATGATTAATAAGAGAGAAATATCCTAATTACTTTCAACACATTGGCACCAAATTTCTCTTGGAAGTAAATCCTGATAGTCATAATGTAAATCTCATAATAACTCAAACAAACTCAAACTCAAATGGAACACTAACGTAACACAAAACATAAACAAAACACACAACTACGCCCCCACACTTAAACCAAACATTGTCCTCAATGTGAAAAATAAAACAAGAGAATCGAGGACTTCCCTGAAACATGTCAGACTACTCATCAGAGGAGGCATCTGACTCATCATTATCAGCTAGTGGATGGAAGGGTTGAAAAACTGGAGGAGTGGGAAATACAACCGAGCTTGCATCCTAAAAAAAATTACAGTTCTGAAACATAGACTACATTGCCATAGCATGATCCATCAGGAAGTTAATCTACAGTGTTATTTGTTGCTGCCAGTGCTCATTAGAACCACTCTTATTTTAAAAATGGTCTTGTCAACCAGCTAGTGTGGGTGCTCTGGGACTACCTTGATTATCTCTAGTGGGAAGAGCTTGGGGCAGTGGATGATGGCCCCAATCTTTGGCTTGAACCACTAGTCCATTCCAATTGTTCCATGATTGCATCATCTATAAGAGGGAGAGGTGGCTAAATTTCCCCTTATGGTTTGACACAAACACCCACCATGATGCATAGTTGACAAATTAGAGAAGGATGGCCAAGGTTGCTTGCCAACCTTCTGGTCAAAAAAGAAATAATGGAACGCTCTATCACCCTCCCCACATCAATAGATAACCATGTCATGATAGCAAAATTCAGTAGAGTTCTTTCTTTGGTAACATTTGAAACATGGTTAGACAACATCAATTTAGTAGAAATAAAATATTGCCATGCTTGTGGGGAATGCTCTTAATTGACCTCATGGAAAACTGATTACTCTCTCATGTTGCATCTTCCATCCACTACCTCCCCTATCCAAAAGAGAGATGACTGCATCAAAATCAGGACCTTACGAAAGCCATGTAGTATACTTATCCACTTTAATATCTTCCAACCCAAAATAGCGGTTGATAGAAGACCTATCAAATGAAACCAACTTCCCTCTCACAAGAATTCTCCTCTCATCAGGATCCACCAAGTATTGCACTCTAGCATTAGCATAGAATTCCTTCTCCAAAGAAATCACAGCTAGCTCTGGTTGAGCCACAAATCTCTGCCACTGCCGTTGGGTGATGTTGTTCTGGATGTTGGAACAACTTGTTTCAATGCCTCTCTCACATATCCCTTCACGATTTATAATGGTAGTGATCTATAGCTGTTCTGCATTATCATTGAAAAACATGGGCTCAAACTCCGGCCTCCATCTCTTAGATGGTCTGGAGGGTGTTGGTCTTCCTAGAGGCATACTGACAAACCATGAAAACAAAGACACTTGAAGCTTAATATGATAAGTAATCAAAAATTAGCAAATCCCAAATCTCATCAAAGCACTTCTCAGCAATACGAGAACCATATAGACAATTAAGCATACTCAAGTAAGCTTCTTCTCAATGCAATTTTCTCCTTAAGCATTACAATCAACATCTAGCAAGCATCTCATTCAACATGATTTCAATGCATCTTTCAAACATGAAAACACTTGTAAACAAATCATGAAGCATTAGGCATGAAAATTAAATCAATTTAGAAGCCAAACAGTCCATTAAACACTAGGAGCGCAATTGGACATTCACCGCACAAGCCATATTTGTAGATTCAAAACCAAGCATATGCATAGGCATAATGAGTTCAAAATAAACCTTCAGAGATCATACTCCAAACAATTTCAAGATATGGACAATTCACTTTACAATCCCACAAACTTCACACCACTCTAAGCATATATACCCACATACATCAAAGCATAATTTCCACCTTGAAAATCAACATAACATCATCTCAAACATTTCATCAAACACCTAACATGCAAGTTGAGAAACCAATCTTGCCACCACAAAAATCCATCTTCTTTCTTGAAAATCACATTAAAAGATTAAGAAAGGATCAATGAGGTATCAAAGAATGGATTTTACCATTAAAAGTAACACATTCCTCTCTCAAGCAATTTATCAAACACTCTATGTGAAACAAGAAAACCCACTTTTTCATCATATAAACCCACCTTCTTTGGAAATTACAAAAGATGAGTTAGAAGAGAGCATTGAAATAAAAAGGAGTGGAATTCACCTAGGTTTCTTCAACCTAAGTTGGGAAGAAGACTTATGGAAGAAGAGTTGGAGTTTTAGATTGAGAGAGATGGGAGAGGGATGATGTGTTTGGGAGAATGATGGAGTAAGATAGGGGGTGAAATTGAAGGGGAATGAAGAGTAGAAGAAAGGGATGAAGTGTGCTAAAGAAAAAAGGGGGAAATAAAGGAATTTGGGTTTGGAGAGTGGGAG
>JAYJMB010005876.1:0-11545 GCA_036873735.1 Pouteria campechiana
TCCTTTTTAATCTGTAATATTGCATGTAAATATCACCATTACTGATGTAAGAAGAATTCCTTAAAGAATATAGAATCTCAACATATTGAAATAATGGAACCATCCCAAACATATCAGTTGTAACATCCACAAGAAAATGAGCTCTACCAAGATTGAGGATCTACTTCCCAACCTTTGCACAAATATTTCTTTTTGGCCTAAATGTTCATCCCTGTCAAGGGCATGGTAACCTAACATGTTCGATGACAAAAAACAATAAAACGTACTGCTCTCTAAAGCATTATAATATTGATCAGAATGCAAGAATAAATAATTTCTAGCATCTTAGTTAAATAAATAATATTAATGATGATGTTTGAATTGGATTTCATACAGTAATCAAGGTGGACCTAAACAGAATGATGGCACCACTTCAAACAATAACACAATATGCAAACCTTTCAAAAGAAAAAACAAACAATAATCATAATATGCAAAAATTAAATGATCGATGCACAGAGATTAATAGAAATAAATTTCTCTTTAAAGAACTTACAAAATCTGAGACTTTTGTCTCTTTACAACAAAGCAATAAAGTCTTGCTCCATTAAACTCAAGTTATTTCTTCGCATTAAGAGATACATAGGTTTTGAGGAAAGGAAAATGGTTGGCATTCGATGCCTACAAAGGAGAACAAATACTCTTAAATAGAAAAGAGATGCCGGTTTCCTAGTTACATGAGGGCTAACAGTTGTCTATAGAAAAGAAAACTAGGGGTGCAAAACTAGGGGCACTCATGGTTTAGAGTTCCTGTATAGAAACTAGAAACTATTTGTCGGTTTGTCTCGAAGCTTCTGGAAGTACTGTAGCAGTTTTGTCTTTTTTGACTTTGAAGACGTGGAGTTTTCCTGTGGGCGGCCCGATGGAACCTTAGAAGATATTGAAGTCGGGTCCAATCGGATACAGAAGTCTGGACCTTCTTAGAGGAAAAATGGATCTACATCATGTCCAAACAGGCCTATCGGATCTGATCAGCAACCAAGGTCATCAACTTCAGCCAGATCTTCAGCTTCTGCTGAATGATTGCTTGAGGAATCAACAATAGCTTTAGCCTTTGAAGTAAATGCTGAAGAAGCCTTCTCTTTCCGAGCTTTTATGGCCTTAAACTGGGCTTTTATGGCTTTGTCCCAGTCTTCTTCTGAAGATAGATTTGCAAGAATTGTCATTTGATGTGATTTCTGAACTAAAAACTGTGTTTGCTCAGAATTTGATTTTCCAATAAGCCATTTCTGGATTTTCTCTGGAGAAGCTTGGGGACAGTTAAAAAATTCCTACCATTTAACTTCATATACTCTTCCGAGTGCAGGAGGGAGAGGCTCTTGAGCCACAAAACACCAATTCCATTAGAATATCCATGCTAGAGAAAGTTTAGAAAAGAATAGGAGAAGGATAGGAAGTTTTTTTCCATTTCAAAGCAATTAAAATGCTCTTTGAACACATTAAAACTATTTTGAAGATTTTGTGGAAGCATTTCAACTATTGGGCCAAAATTATTCCACCATAGAAGAAACCAAAAAGGAAAAGAGAATTTTGATTTTTTATCGAAAACAAAAACCATGAGTGGTGGTTAAATTTATTTTTAAACCAAAGAACATTTGTCCATGCATCTTGATAATCAAAATATGAGAATTGTTGTGGGTATAATTCATTTTCAAATCTTTTGAAATAATTTGGACCACTGAATTCTCCAATATTCATGATTTTTAAAATCTTTATAGTAGAGCGTGTGATTTCTCCATCAGGAGCTTTATGGTGAGTGATTTCTACAAAATCAGTGAAAATTAATATGTATTCATAAAAGTTTTGAGTTCTGTTGAAATCAGTGGGTTTAAAGTAAAATGATTTTAGAAGTGCAACTTATGCAATGTTTTCAGGATAATAATCAAGCTTTCGCTCTACCAAAATAGCTAAATGATAGGGTTCAATTTGAACTATTTTGGGCTGAAAAGTCACCATAAAAAATCTTGTTGAGGCTTTAAATGAAGTAATTTTTTTGGAATTAGGAGATGGAGAAGGAGAAGAGGCTAAGGAAGAAGAAGATGTGATCTGTTTTAGATCATTAGGAGTAAGAAATTGGTTAGGAAGCTGAGTAATAGGGAAGCTGATTCAAATTGTACTAGGGAAGATTTGATCCCTAGAAAATATAGAGATGTAACAACTAAAAACCTAATGGGTACTGGAGGAACGAAGCTCCATGAAAAATATAAAATTCCTGAAGCAGAAATTATAAAACATGGGATGATATTCCAATCTACATTTATCCTTATCAAAAATCTAAACAGACTAATAATTCTAGGAACCCCATTCTTAGAATTAATAAAACCATTTCAAGTTTCAGACCAAGGTCTATCAACAGAAATAAGTAAAAACAAAATATTGTTTGAATTCATAAACAAACCACATAAAAAACTAATAAATAACCATCGATTAAATCTAATACAAAAAAAGAAAACCCTAATAAATTTAAAAGAAGAACACTCACACAAAAAAATTCAAGAAACACTTGAAAATCCTATATACATAGAATGAATAAAAGAACTAAAAGAAAAAATTGAAAAATTTGCCGATGCTGATATTCCCAATGCCTTTTGGGAAAGAAAAATTCATATGGTAGAATTACCATATAAAGAAGGATATGACGAAGATAAAATTCCAACCAAGGCAAGACCCTGCCAAATGAATCAAGAGTTAAGGAATTATTGTAAAAAGGAAATTAATGATCTCCTTACAAAAGGATTAATCAGAAAATCTAAACCTCCAGGATCTCCTTGGTCTTGTGCAGCTTTTATGTTTACAAAGCTGCTGAAAAGGAAAGAGGAGCTCCTAAATTAGTAATTAATTACAAACCCTTAAACAAGGCGTTAAAATGGATAAGATATCCTATACCCAATAAGAAAGATCTTTTTAAAATAATTGAGAAAGGAAAAATCTTTTCTAAATTTGATATGAAATCTGGATTTTGGCAAATCGAGGTTATTAAAAAAGATAAATATAAAACTGTATTCACTGCTCCGTTTGAACAGTATGAATGGAATGTAATGCCCTATGGATTAAAAAATGCTCCCTCTGAATTTCAAAGAATAATGAATGAAATATTCAATCCTTTTGATTTCTTAACAGTATATATAGACGATGTGTTAATATTTTCTAACAATATTGGAAATCATCTTAGACATTTAGAGATCTTCCTAAAAACTGTAATCCGAAATGGATTAGTCCTTTCTAAAACTAAATATTTAATCTGTCAAACCAAGATCAGGTTCTTAGGTTATGAAATTAATCAAGGAACCCAAGTACCTATTAAAAGATCTATAGAATTTGCAAATAAATTTCCAGATGAAATAAAAGACAAAAACCGACTTCAAAGATTCTTAGGATCACTAAATTATGTTGCAGAACATATTGAAAAACTGAAGATAATAGCAAAACCCTTATATGCTAGACTTAGAAGAAATCCTAAACCTTAGACAGATAAACATACTGAAAGAATCACAAGGATAAAATCCTATGTAAAAACCTTTCCACTATTATATATAGGGGACCCTTTAGCTTTTAAAATTGTTGAAATTGATGCTTCAGATAAAGCTTATGGGGGAATACTTAAACAAGTAAAAAATTCAAGAGAACAAATTGTTCAATATCATTCTGGAATATGGAATCATGCTCAGAAAAATTATTCTACTATTAAAAAAGAAATTCTAAGCATCATTTTATGTATTACCAAATTTCAAAAAGTGATTTTCTGAACCAAAAATTCCTTCTTCGTATTGATTCTCAAGCTGCAAAATACGTTCTGGAAAAAGATGTCCAAAATATTGCATCAAAACAAATATTTGCTAGATGGCAAGCTATTTTATCATATTTCGATTTTGAAATAGAATTTATTAAAGGAACTACTAACTCTATTCCTGATTTCCTTTCTAAAGAATTTCTTCAAGGAATCTCAAAGATAAACGTGGCAAACGCCCGCCTATTTCAAATATATCTTCAGAAAAAAGCAAAGCTTAAAAACAGTCGAAAGACTCTTATGGGAAAAAACTTATCCTTACTCAACCAGTACCTCTAAATACCCTATTATATATATATAATCTTCTGATATATATATATATAGGGAAAGGCTTCAAAACAATTGGTTGCCAGGGATGCTAAGAGCAACTGCGACATCTCACCGTTCGTGCGGGGCAGGGTAAAATCCCGTCGTTCAATTTAAAAACCTCATTGTTTGCGTTGTTTGCTCACTTGGTCCGTGCGGAAGAAATCGACGAAGGGTGCTTCCTCTCTCCACAACCGAAAGCGACCAGGGTTCTCTCTCATCCCGACAACCAAGCGACCCGTCTCACACCCTTGCGTTCTCTCCCTCTCCCTTCTCACGCACCTCACGCGCCATCTCTCCTTCTCTCTCATCTCACACACGGCATCCTGACAGCAGCTCACGGATTCTTCTGTGACGCCCAAAATCGTCAAAAGCCCATTTCCGATAATCCACCCGAGCTTCTCGATCATGATTGCAAGTAACTTCAAATTGCTGGGAGTGTGGTCGGGATGATGCTAGGAGATGCCATGGACTTTTGTGTTTATTATTGATTGAAATGTGTTAGAAGAATTGGATTTGCTTGCATGTCCAAAATGTGGCCTAATTTTTTAAGATGAATAGCATAAAATTTCAGTGCCACGATACTAATCATAAAATGTGAAGAATTTGCCAAACTGCAAATTAGCGCCGCAGCACTGAATCAGGTTGTGATAGTGCCGCGGCACTGAATCAGGTTGTGAAAGTTATGGGCAGACGGCAAGTTAGTGTCGCGGCACTGAAATTCTATGCCGCAGTACTAAAATCTGCAGTAAATATATTTACGTAATGCGCATTTTTGGTACATGTAGAGGCTGAATTAGCAAAAGTAGTCAACATAAAAGTTTTAGCCCTTGAAGTGATCTGTCCAAAAAAATAAAAATCACAAGATTTGGAGGTCATATGTGGAAGATATATCCAAAACACTACAATTATTTCAAACTCAAAACCTACTAAAAGCAGCTGGGACAAAAACTTCACTTGTAGGCAATTTACGACAACAATGGAGGCAAATTTGGAAAAAGTTGTCAACATGAAAGTTGTAAATCTTAACATTATCTTTTCAACACATCAAGAATCATATGATTCTGAATTCAGATGAGAAAGTTATATCCAAAATAATGCAACTCTCGCCAGAGTTCTCTGAAACATTAACTTCGGATGTTATCAAAAGGCGTCACTTTGGGCTCAGACGACTCACGATATAGATTGATTCGAGAAAAGTGATAAACATGAAAGACATAACCCTTGAAGTTATCTATCTAACGGGCCAAGAATCACATAATTCTGAGTTCATAAGAAAAAGTTATGATCAAAATACTAAAACTGCTTTAGAACTTTAAAGGTGAAATAACTTCAGAGGTGCGACCGAGAATTCAACTCCGCCACTTCAGAGCCTCTGAAGTTAATAATTTAGAGGGTCCGAATGGGTTCAAAACTTCATAGCCTTTGAAGTTAATTTGCATCCTATATATATCAGGACTGGTTTAATGCGGGCGCCCGCATGGAAGGCATTCGGTGCAGAGGTTTTTCAAACCGCACAATCTGCATTCGGTCATCGCAGCCATTTGCGCGCCCACGCCTCCCACCAAAGCATACTTGCAGCGATTTGGTGAGCATGCCTTTACCCACACCCTAGCAAAGCAGATGGCATGAGCAGACGGCCTCTACCCGCCCACGCCCTGGAAGAATCTTCCCCATCGCCACAAACGGCTCCCTCCTGAAAGCGATTTACCTCTCCAACGACAACTACTTCTGGTTCCCAATCCCCATCACTCTTAGACAGCCTCTACCCGCCCAGGCCTTGGAAGATTCATCCCCATCGCAGACGGCTCCCTCCTCAAAGCCCTTGAAATCTCCGATGATGACCGCTTCTAGTTCCCAATCCCCATCGCTCTCTTCCTCTCTCCCATCCGCTCCCCACTTTCCTCAAAGTCCTTCTCGATCTCCTCGCCGTTGGATTGATAAAGTTCCTAATCTGACGGTCGCGCCCTGTCTACAACAAGAGCTTGCACCTCACCGTCGCTATCGATCACTAGTCCGGAAGTGTTTGCCTCTACGTGCCCTATCTACAACAAGGGTTTGCACCTCACCTCCCCCCAAGCAGAAACCCGTCTCCTCCCCAACTCAAGCAAATCGGCAGCTGAGTAAGGAACAGCCCTCTCTCTCGTCCTCTGGCCCGTCTCCTCCCTGATCTGTGCTGCCAATCGCCCAAGCTGCCATCGAAGCCCGAATCACAGAAATTTTTGAAATTCTCAACAGCTCTAAGTGATTCTCCAGCAAATTGGAGCCCGGAGCCTCGGGAGAGGACGAGTCAAAGCACTAGTCAAATGAAGGATTTTGTTCTTCCAGAAAATAAAGATGAGTACCTTGAAGTAAGAAGATTGAATATAGGGAAAAATTGTTGCTTTTGATTCTTGAAGGTATATCACCTGGTAAATTTTTTAAGCTTGTAAAATTCTCGGGTTCCAGCTAGTTTTGCTTGTAATCAAAGTATATGTTGTATATGTTGTATCCTTTTTTATGTATATGTTGGTATTTCTCCACAGGCAGTAAAGATAGCCATCACCTCTTGAAGAAAATTTTGCTAAAGGAAATCTTATTTTAAATGATTTCGCAGGTGAGGAAAAATTGCTTCTAAGGTTAGTTTCTCTGATGCATTTGCTTTTCAAAATACCAAATGCAAAATTACTTGTTGACTTTGTAGTTCATATTTTGCAGTGTTTAAACCAATAGATAATAAAACATGCTACTATGTGATAAATGGGATTCTTAAATATGCATTGGATTGTTGTCCTATGGGTAAAAATATAAATTCTTTCTAATCATACAAGGATATATATCTAAGAGTATGCATATATAGTTATGTATATTGGATTGTTGATATTCATTATTTGTTTCATGATATAGATAGTATATGCCAGAATGGAAATTTGTATGCAAAGTGGAATAACTGTTGTTCAAGATAACAGGTCACCATGTGTAGATGTAGTTATGCAGAATGTTGAAATGAGTAATGCATGTATAATGGAAAGAGAACAGAATGTTGATTTTGATCACTATCATTTTACCCCTAAAGTTGCATCTGAATTGATTCCACACATTGGTTAAGAGTTTTCTACCGAGGAAGATGCATATAATTTCTACAGTGGCTATGCAAAATTGTGTGGTTTTAGTATTAGGGAAGGTTTCACACAAAAATTAGTAAATGGTGATCTTGCATCTCGTGAACTTCTTTGTTCAAAAGTTGACTTGAGAAAAAGTATAGTTGATGCTAAAAGAAGTATAAGGAAAGAAGTCTAACTAGATGCAACTGCCTGCTTTGATTATAGTTAATAAAGGGATTGGGTCAGAAAAATGGGAGTAAAATTTGTGGACAACCATACTCATACTTGTGAGACACCTATCAAGTCTCATTGCCTACATGTACATAAATATGTTTCAATGTCTCACATAGATATTGTTGAAGGCTTACATAAAGTGGGCGTTGGTGTAGCAAGGACTTTGGACTATATGGCTCTTGAGACAGGTGGGCTAGAATCATTAGGCTTCTGTCAAGTTGATTTAAGAATTGCACTCAAGAAAAGGCGCTAGGAAAGATATAGTTGTGGTGCAATGGATTTGATGGTACATTTTCAGAAGAAAACTTCAATTTCCTAATTTTTATTTTGACATACAACATGATGATGATAATCATTTAACATCATGTTTCTGGGTTTATGGGGATTCGAAGATTGATTATGCTACATTTAATGACGTGGTGTGTTTCAACACAACATAAAAAATAAATGAATTTGAGATGCGCTTTGGCCCATTTGTTGGAGTGAACCACCATAAATAGTCAGTATTGCTTGGGGCAGGCCTCTTTTTGGTGAAACAAAGGAGGATTTTAAATGGCTATTTAATACATGACTTACAGCTATGGGTGATGTACCTCCAAAAGTCATTGTAACTAATCAAGATGCTGCAATTTTAGCGGCAGTGAAAGAAATATTTCCAAAAACCCACCATGTCATACGCATTTGGCACCTAAACAAGAAGTTTCATGAGAAGTTGGCTACAATTATCCATCAATATCCGTCTTTTAAGTCACAGTGGTCAAATTGCATATATAATACTGATGGTATAGAGGATTTTGAATTTGCTTGGAGTAATGTTATGTCGAAATTTAAACTAGAACAGAATGACTGACTGCAAAACTTGTATAAAATTTATAAAATGTGGGTTCCTGCATATGTGAGGCATATTTTTTTGGTTGGGATGACCACCGCAAGGCAATCTGAGAGTATGAATTCGTTGTTTGACAAGTTTGTAAATCCTAAAACAAAACTACTTGAATTTGTAGAAGCGTATGATCAAGCTGTTAAGAGAAGACGGCATGATGAACTTCAGGCTGATTGTGCTACAATATATAGCACGCCGACATTGGCAACCTCACATATGATAGAGTCAAACATGAGTAAAATTTACAACAAGGAGCTCTTTACTGAATTTCAAGAACAAGTAGTTGCAACTCAATATTATGTTGCAGTGTTTAAAAAGACAAATGTGCCTATAGATAAATATGAGGTATTCAGGGTATGAGAATAGAGAAGAAGACACAGTGAGGAGGATTACGTGGGACAACGAGAAAAATATGGCATTTTGCACATGCCTGAGTTTTGAATTTTATGGTTTTGTTTGTTGACATATTCTTGTTATGTTTTGTTTACGAGGTATTGTGCACATGCTTGATTCACATATTTTGAAGCAATGGACGAAAAGACCAAAAGAAAAGATTACAGTTTATAGTACACATGTTATTTCTAATGCTGAGAATTCTACCTTAGTGAGATGGCGCAAGCTATTTAAGAAGTAGTCTAAGGTTGTAGCTAAAGTAATTACAAATTATAACTTATTTAGTGTTGCTGAACAAGGCTTGGAAAATATCTTAACAGCAATGTCACTAATGAAGCTAGAAGAAAACAATGGTTCTAATCCATTAAATGAAGAGATGGTGTAGAGGAGAGGAGAGAATTTACATGCACATGATACTGATATTATGGATAATGCAAACCATGAGTTAGGAATGTCATTACCTATTGTACGATATAATCCACATGTTGTAAAAACCAAAGGAAGAACTGTTGCGAGATTTAAATCCACTTTGGAAGTGGTAGCCAAAAAGCATGAGGGTTGCCTTTATCGAGAATACAAAAAAGTGGTGGTTGGACATGACGAGAAAAATTGTCCTATGCTAATGGACAATGCAGGAGTTAATAACACAGAAGGTAGAATATCATTATTGTATACAATATTCAACAATTTAGAAAGAAGTTGTTCTCTTTATTTTTCTATTGGTATGAGAATGCTTACTTTAGAATTGCACTTTTCAGGCTAATGGCATCATCAAGTAAAAGCAGAACTTTGTTGACCGCGGCCCATAGAAAGTTATGTCTCTGTGGAAATGTTGTTCATTTGCTTACATCATATATAATGAAAGAAACCCAGAGAGGCGATTTCTTGGTTATTCTCTTTACTTTGTGAGTTAGTTAAAAATGTCTTTAGTTGGTAAATTTGTAAGTTCCATACAGTTGAAACAATTCTGACTTTTTGATTTAATTTTTATTGATTAATGTGTTAACAAAAGGGGCCGCAAGCCTGTGAATATTTTCAATGGGTAGATCCACCATTTACTGACAAAGAGCGTGAATTTAGGAATCAGTAATAGCAAATAATTAAGAAGTGGAAGACTAAAGTATACCATCTTGCAAATTTGAAGGAAGAAAATGAAAGGACGAGGATGCAATATGAAGAGTTGGAGAAATACAAAGGTAATATATTGAAACTTAAGCACAAGACTGAACGCCAAAGAAGAATGATTATTGTACTTTTGTTTGTGATCATTTTTCTTGTTATACTACTTTTAAGGTAATAGTTATTTGCAATTATGTGTCGTTTATTGCAGCCTTTTACAATTCTCAGACCAGTTTTCCAAAAGCCTCCCCTCAAGCTGCTCGTTTTGAAATATATCCAACAACTAGACCATTCTCATCACTGGATTTTGGGCTACTTCAGTGTTTTTGTTTTGCTTTCGACTTTGCTTAATGTAATAAAATCACTAGAATATGCACATCTTCTTGTAAGGTATGTCATTCTACTTGTAAATTGTCTACTCTGTTGATTAACTGAACTCAATAGTATTGATTATTGTTTGCAAACATAACCTTTCCAGAATGCTAATTTTATCCTCTGAAATCATACAGGAAGATGTCCACTCAGTCTGTCCCTCACTTGCTGATAATCTAGGCCTTTTGGTGGGATTACAGTAGATGGTTCTAGTAGCCAGGTATGGCTAACTATCTATTCAAAGTTTCATTTCCTGTCTCATTACCCTTTGCTTTTCAGAATTTTTAACATGCTTTTTCAGACCTTCAACTCTGTGTACTTTGCTGAATATTCTGTATTAAAGGTATTTATCCACATGCAATATGGCAGGATGGATGGCTTAGATGACATGTGCAGGTCAAAAGTTTACAGCATTATTTGCAGAATGTCAGGCACTGAATGAGATGAATTCCCTTGTGGACATGTGCTCATGGCTGAAAGATTTACATTTGGGTGGCCCATTCCTCTATCTTCCCTTGTCATTTACTGATCTAAATAGCTCCTGTAATGCATAATCTAAATCATAACCTTATGGTCTGTCTCCATGGTAGTTATAGCGATATCAACAGTTCAAGTTGTTTCCCACCAGCAGTGATACATTTTCTGGTAAACAGCCATGAAATTACTTTAAATACTGCTGTTTAGATCTAAGTTTAGGCTCCTTCAGAAACTCAGAATGATCATCCATAGTACATGAGAGTGCTGTACAGTCAATACAAGGTTTCAGTAAGATGAAAGTCAGTAACATATGCTGAAATCTGTCAAATAAAACTCATATAACTGAGAGGAACTTCAGAAATGGGCAACTCTGCTTGTACCATTATTCATGTTTTAGCATCATAGCTCATTTGTTTCTTGTAAGAGAATGCTTCAGTTTACATACATGGGTAGTGAGTTGTGTAGCTTTAAGAGTTTGTACACTTTTTCCCATGATCAGCTTTCGTCCTGATGAATTATTGACTCCCTCACCCTGTATAGGCTTGGGTGGCTACTCCGGTTTATCAGCCATTCTGTAGTTTCTGGCTTCACTACCTCTTCTGCCATTGTAATTGCCTTGTCTCAAGCTAAGTACTTCTTGGGATACAACATTGAAAGAAGCAGCAAGATCATACCACTTTTGAGGAGTATAATTGCTGGAGCTTCTCAGGTATGTTTTTGAATGATAAATGATTACTTTCTGGTTTGTATTCAACTAATGTTAACTTCAAGATTCATGAAATTTTTTGGCATTCTACTAGTAATTTCAACTAGCAGGATGCATATATGCATCTTGCCTACAGTTTAAGCCCT
>JAYJMB010005877.1:0-11544 GCA_036873735.1 Pouteria campechiana
ACATTACTATAGATATTTCATCCATTTATATAATTTTTTTATAATAAAATTCCTCCAAAATGAAATTTTAGAGTATGCCGCATTGTAAAAATTTCTAACACTTGACAATATTGAACATTTACATTTTTAAAATTTCTAGGGCCTTACAATAACATAACTCAGGAGATAATGATTATCTCCATTCAATCAAATAAACATACTAAAATAGTCTCCTTAATTTACTTACAAATCATCTCCATAATGTCACAAGCTCCATTGCTTCTCATCCATTTTCAATTTGCCCTATACACACATATTGGTCATTCATTTACAAAGGCAACTTTGCTTAATTCACATCAAACCAACATAGAACAAATCCTAAATACTATGGTCAGTCCAATTGCATGCCACAACCATATGCATTTTGTATATGACATGATCATTATGTATTCAACACAATTCATAATTAAACATCTTTAAAACAATCCAATAAATTCTTCAATCCAACTAATTTATGGCTTATATAGTCCAGACACAAATTTCCCCAATTAACCCAAACTAAGTCATAGTTCAATATTCATTTTTACAATTTCAAATCACCCTAAATAAATCCTAAAACATTGAAATTCTAATATTAATCAATTACCCCATGTTAATTTCACATAATTCATAAAATTCTCCAAAGTCACTATTCATAGAACCCTAACAAGCCAAAAATTATGATTTTCAAACCCAATTCACTCCCAATTTATGGTAATTAACTTAATACTCATTTTTTCCATAATTACTCATATCATTTTCTTCTAAAAATCACTTTTCAAAAAATTATATAAAACCCTAATTTATAAAAATCTCAAATTCGGCCAAGAAAGGGTGTCTTACCATGGAATCCATACACAGCGTTATCCTATAAATATGCTTCCAAGCCCAAAGTTCTAAGTAGCACCATGCATTTGCACCAAACAACATCTTTTTTTTCCAATCCACGAATCCAACAGTTGGATTTTATATCTTCATCAAGAAATAATGGATTCTCACTTAAAATAGGAATCCCCTAGCTAAATCATGGTGGAATCATGCTAAATGGGTCTAAGGCATTATTTTAGGGCGTGGGAGAGGAACGAAGAATAATAAAACAGAATGGATTTGGGGCTTAAAACATTGCATTTTTTTGGTGCTCCGGCACACCAGCTGGCCTGTGTCGTGACATGGAAAGCCTATTTAGCAACACAAACCTCATTGATTGCCCAGTGTCGCGACATAAAAAATTTGTGTCGAGACATTGAATTCCTATGTCGTGACACTAACCTATTGCCTTAATATACAGCTAGTAATTTGAGTATAACTTTGACATGGAATGTCCAAATGACCTGATTTTTGAGGCATTGGAAAGCTAACTTCAAGGTTAACCAATTGTTCTAAATTAGCTCACAAACATGTCAAAAAGTTCTATAAATTTGACCCATTTGATTCATCTTATTATTTTTTAGTCATTTGGAATAGATTCAGTGTATTAGTCATAACTTTCTCATATAACATCAGAATTGAATAATTTTTCTTCCATTGGATAGATAATTTCATGATTTACAACTTATATGTTGGATGATTTTTTAAATTAGTCCATTATATAAGTCAAAATTCAATCACAATGATCTTTTTTTCTAGATTCAGCTTTTACACTCATGAAAGATCACCATAACCTCATTTTACATAAAACATTTCAAATCTACCAATAATCACTTCCGAAACATCACATGCATGAAATGAATTATGTTCATACCATTCACTACCTCATTTGAGGTCAATTATCAAAAATTAATTATTTTGTTCTTTTTACCATTTTTTACTATAAACAATTCTATAGGCTATTTTCATTCTAAATTGTATCAAATGCTCAAACCAATTTTCCACACACATTACAATACATATAATGTCCCTTATTAGCCATTCATATAGATTATCAATAGGCTTTTTTCCAAATTCACCATTCCAGTTTTTTTTCTTCTTTTAGCCATTATATAATTTAAATTTATAAAATTTATGAAATTCAAGCATTAAACTCTATCCATGTCCACATAAGCAATTTTCAATCACCTCAAACATCATATAAGGCTATTCATATATGTCATAAATATGCTTTTGCTCAATTTCACTACTTAAGTTCTTTTCATCTTAATGACTTTATATAGCTCCAATAGTCAAATTTATTGAATTCATAAGGTAAACTCTACCCATTTCCACATGAGTAGATTTCAAACACCACAAGTGTTATTCTCCCCTCCTCCCAAAAAGTTTCATCCCCAAAATTTTCAAAAGCAAGTTATTTTCGTTATTACTATCTCAATTTACAGTTTAAACAGACTTACAGATCCATATCCAAAGGATACTCCATGCCAATTATGACTTCCTTCTCATATAACCTAATTATAATAACGTATACCCAATGCACTATCCAAAGGACTCAAAGTACTAATACAGTCGGGTTAACACCAACAATATCACTACCCCAAATTTTAACATAATACCAAATTATACCTCCAGAAAATCAAATCAATTACTATCCTCTTTACACCAAGCTTCCCTGCTCACTCCTGCAATATTCACAAATCCCAATATCATTATAGCAGTGACCATGTCCATTCATTCCAATGCTCTATTGAAATCTAAAATTCCAATCCATTCACACAAAAAATCATAACTTCCTTATCCATTAATTCACCAATTAGTCGCTAACTACAATTAGGTGATATTACTTCCTGACATGATATCATTTGCAAGACATCTAACTAACTAATAATACTAAAACCACAAAAGATATTCCTTTGGCTTCAAGCAGGTGTCATTTTCTACATTCTATTCATATGGTCATCAAATTTGCTTTATTAAAAATGTTCCCAAACAACTATACTCAATTAAGCATCATATTTTACCTACCACACAAAGTAGACATGTTTTCAATCCAAGTGGACCTAGTTATAAATAAAATGGTGCCAAGATACATGATTTTCATCCTCGACCAGATGCCGATGCTCGTAGGGCTTCAATCCTCGTCAACGTTTGTACATCCACATGAATCACACAAATATCACTAGTCATGTCAGACATGCCAGAAATGTCAACAATCACGATGAATGAGCCACTAATGCTATCAATACCAAAAATTTTACAAATATCATAAACAAAAAAAGGCCAATAATGCCGACAATGATGCATGTGCCACATCAATATCAAAAATGTCATAAATGCCAAAAGGCCTCTAATGCCAAAATTGAAATGCATATGCCACCCCAATATCATAATTGTGTATGTAGCCGTCACCTCGAGGGTGTCAAGTCGTTTACAAATGGGACAGGTCGGGTGGCCCCCTATTAAAGTTTGCCAATCCAAGTAATCATAAAATATAACAACATGAGTCATCTCGACAAACTCAAACCTCGATTATATATAAAGCAAGTTTTGGCAGGCATCCCAACCTCAAATCCATCTCAACTATATTCCAAGAGGCATTCAAATCAAAACCTCAATCAAATAACCAAATATCCAAATATGATTTACAAGGGCAATTATCAAATTCTCAATCAATAGTCAAGCCTAGGACATAACCGAATCCAAGCATATCCAATCTCTAGTTCATAAACCACAATCAAACTCCATTACATACAATTGATACTGATACCCAAATTTGAACTTCACACGCATCAAATTTTCAATCAAATCCAAGTATGCCTTATAAGTTTCAATCAAAACCCAATTTAGTTTCATACATGGATTTCCATTACATTATTAGTATCTTATCTCAAGGCAACATTAACAATATCCATTTCAATAATTCAAATATACAAAACTTTCCATCTATCAATTACATTATCAATTATATCAATCAAAAACTCAACTCATAACATAAATTCTCTATTAATCATTCGAAGAGGACAAGTATAGAATTTCATCAATCATATTATCAATCAATATAACTTAAAATAGCCACAACGAAATTCAATGTCAAACAATATAATCATGGCATACATATCAATGCATTCAAATCAACATATTTACAAACAAAGTTATTCAATCATATAGGTAAATATACTATTCATCAGAACCAAATTCATCAAGGAACAAAAGAACACATATCTCAACAAAAAAAAATACATTAGCATAGCAACACAATTACATTATCATAGCAGGCCATATCTAATCAAAATAATCACTTAACCAATTAAGTTCACACAACTATGTTAACCAAAGGAATCCCATGATTCCATCACAATTCAATTAAATAAATCAAACTGAATTCAATTTCTAATACTTACTCACAAAACTTGCAATCTCATCTTGTCATTTCACCTACACCATAAAATAAATATTTTATCATTCAAACAAGGTGCATATAAGCACTACCATATTTCATTGTGCTATTCTGATCATAATATACATTTATCATCAATATGCATATCTATTTCAATCACACTTGTACTATCATAATACTTCCATAAGCATCTAATATTGGCCTTCACTATAGAATATTATACCAAATCACAAATACAATTCATATTCATTTCATAAATACATCATCCATTCATATGCATATCAATTCATCATTATCATTGACCTGCCTTTCTATTCCATACTCACGCCTTCCATTTACCCAAAATTTAAAATTCTCCCATGGCCTCAATTCATAATCAACTTATCCTCAGGAATGTCAATTCCTATCTCTGTTTACCATCATGATTATAGGTTTTACTGTTCTCACACGGATGAGCAAAACATATCACATAGATAAGTCCTAGGCTCTGATACCATTCTATCACATCCCGCCTTTCGAGTCGTGACCTGTCATTTTACCCTATAAATTCACCTAATTTTGCCCACTTTTAGGGTGAGGGTGTTATGCCCAAAATTTGGCAGCACCTAACCTGAATAGATGAGTTTTACACCTGTACCATCATATATGAAATAAATACAATAATAATATAGATTCTAAATACAAACATCCACTATCCCATAGCCCAAGATCTTAGTGGATCATGATGGCACTCACACCAAAGTATACAAATCTAGTTTCAATACAATACCAAATTACTTTGACGTGTCAATACACTATATTATACATCAGTGAATACCTTC
Organism: Pouteria campechiana; assembly: GCA_036873735.1. Lineage (NCBI taxonomy): Eukaryota > Viridiplantae > Streptophyta > Magnoliopsida > Ericales > Sapotaceae > Pouteria > Pouteria campechiana. The sequence continues at coordinate 5,107 of JAYJMB010005877.1, forward strand.
TAAATATAATATTTTAATCAAATATAATTTTAGGATTCCAATCCCACAGAAATAATACAACATTTTATCACAAGGTACATTTACTTCTCAAATAATTGCTCTTCTATGTTTTTTGTCATTATAATCTTCCATGGCTTGACCTGCCAACTAAACAATAAAATAAACAAGGGTGAGTCTAAATAGACTCGGTAAGCAAACTACATAAAGAGTAATAATGAATAAAAAATAATAATTAATAATAAGGATATCTCAAGTATCCCCATTCGCATTCCCCACATATAAAATCCAATCCATAATAAAATGAATATACAAACATATCTCATGCAAACCATACATTTTGAAATTTCAAATTTCCAATTCACATAATCAAATTCAGAATATTCACATTCCTTAACATAATAAAGCATCAAATAAGCCAAGGGATAATCAATCCCTTTCATTCAAGCATACATTACATTTTGTTTTGATGGTTTGTTCAACATCCCCCTTCATTCTTACAAATTCTTACACAAAACAAGGAATAATCACTATCCCTTCATTCCATTCATAAATTCATATATCATAACATAACTCAAGAGATAATGATTATCTCGATTCAATCAAATAAACATACAAATATAGTCTACTTACTTTACTAACGAATTCTTTCCATAATGTTACAAGCTCCATAGCTTCTAGTCCATTTTCAATTTGCCCTATACACACAAATAGGTCATTCATTTACAAAGGCAACTTTGCCTAATTCATATCAAACCAATACAAAACAAATCCTAATTACTATGGTCAGTCCAATTACATGTCACAGCTATATGCATTTTGTATATGACATGATCATTATGTATTCAACATAATTCATAATTAAACATCTTTAAAATAATCCAATAAATTCTTTAATCTGACTAATTTATGGCTTACATAGTCCACACATAATTTTCCTCAATTATGCCAAACTAATTCATAGTTCAATATTCATTTTTACAATTTCAAATCACCCTATATAAATCCCAAAACATCAAAATTTTGATATTAATCAATTTTCCCATGTTAATTTCCCATAATTCATAAAATTCCCCAATATTCACTATTCATAGAACCCTAACAAGCCAAAAATCATGATTTTCAAACCCAATTCACTCCCAATTTATGGTAATTAACTCAATACTCATTTTTCCCATAATTACTCATATCATTTTCTTCTAAAAATCACTTTTTAGAAAATTATATAAAACTCTAATTTACAGAAATCTAAAATTTGAACAAGAAAGGGCATCTTACCATGGAATCCATACACGCCATCATCCCATAAATATGCTTCTAAGCCCAAAGTTCCAAGTAGCACCATCCATTTGCACTAAACAATATCTTTTTCCCCAGTCCATGAATCCAACTGTTGGATTTTATCATCTTCATAAAAAATAATGAATTCGCACTTAAAATAGGAATCCCCTAGCTAAACTATGGTGGAATCATGATAAATGGGGTCTAGAGCATGATTTTGGGTTGTGGGAGAAGAAATGGAATGAAGAATAATGAAATGGAATGGATTTGGGGCTTAAAACATTGCATTTTTTCGGTGCTCCGGCATAACAACAGGCCTATGTCGCGACATTGAAAGCCTGTGTCATGACACAGACTTCACTAACTGCCCAGTGTTGTAATATAGAAAACTTGTGTCACAACACATGTGTCAAGACATTGAATTCCTGTGTCGCAACACTAACTTACTACTTCAATATACAACTAGTAATTTAGCATAAATTTGACATGGAATGTCCAAAAGACCTAATTTTTGAGGCATTGGAAAGATAACTTCAAGGGTTAAGCAATATTTCCAAATCCACCCACAAACATGTCACAAAGTTTTATAAAGTTGACCTATTTTATTCATCTTGTTATTTTTTAGTCATGTGGAACAACTTCAATGTATTCATCATAACTTCCTCATATGACATCGGAATTGATTGATTTTTCTTCCATTAGATAGATAATTTCATATGTTGAAAAAATTTTCAAATTAGTCCATTATCCAAGTAAAAATTCAGTCACAATGATCCCCTTTTTCTAGATTTACTTTTACACTTATGAAAGATCACCATAGCCCCATTTTACATGAAACATTTCAAATCTACCAATAATCACTTCCCACACATTACATACATGAAATGAATTCTGTTCATACCATTCACTACTTCATTTAAGGTCAATTATCAAAAATCACCTATTCAGTTCATTTTACCGATTATTTTCTACTGTAAAAAATTCTATAGGCCATTTTCATTTCAAATTGCATCCAATGCTCAAACTAATGTTCCACACACATTACAATACATATAATGTCCCTTATTGGCCATTCATATAGATCATCAACACACTTTTTCCCAAATTCACCATTCCAATTCTTTTTCTTCTTATAGCAGTTATATAATTTAAATTTATGAAATTTATGAAATTCAAGCATCAAATTCTATCCATGTCGATATAAGCAATTTTCAATCACCTCATCACCTCAAACATCATATAAGGTTATTCATATATGTTATAAACATGTTTTTGCTCAATTTCACTACTTAAGTTCTTCTCTTCTCATTGACTTTATATAGCTCCAATAGTGAAATTTATTGAATTCATAAGGTAAACTCTACCCATTTCCACATGAGTAGATTTCAAATACTACAGGTGTTACACATATCCTATGACATCTTTTAATGGATGATTTTTTTGAGCTTGTACTAACTATGATGGATTAAGTATCTCACCTTCACCTACTTGTTCTCTATAACTTTTAATGTTATCCTCAAGAAGATGTGATGTTTCAACTTCTAGTGCTTCTTCTAATTCTTGAAGAACTTCATTTAGTGCTTCAAGGAGATGAAACCTTTCATAATTTTCCTCTGTAACATCAATCTTTCTCGGCCTAGAGTTAGTCTCATCAAATTTTGCATGAACTAAACTCTTCTACCATATGTGTTTACTTTTCATAGACTTGGTATGCTTTGTTGTAAAAAGAATAACCTAGTAATGTGCTTTATCACTTTTCTTATCAAATTTTCTAAGATAATCTTTTTCATTATTCAATTCAAAGCATTTACAACTAAAGAATGCGAATATGCAATGTTTAGCTTTCTACCCTTTCATAATTCATATAGAGTTTGTTTAAAATTGGGTGTATGTAACTTATTGATTATATGATATGCAGTATTTACTACCTCAGCCCAAAATCTATGAGGAAGACTGGCTTCAATAAGCATTGTTCTTCACATTTGATCAAAACTTTGTTTTTCCTATTGACCACTTCATTCTATTCTGAAGTCTTAGGTGCTAAAAAAATTATGACTTATTCCAAGTTCATCAAAAAACTTAGTGAATTAACTATTATCAAATTCTCTATCATGATCACTGCAAAAATGAAAGTATTTGTTTCACCTTCATTTTGAACTTTGTGATGAAATTTCTTGAAAAGCTGAAAACATTCAATTTTTCCATCTAGAAATAGTACCTATGTATATCTTAAAAAATCATCAACAATAACATACCCATAATGTTTTCCAACAAAGCTTTAGGTTCATGTAGGTCCAAAAAGGTCCATGTGCAATAACACAAGGAGTTTTAAGGTGGACACAATATTTTTCAAATTAAAAGAAGCTTTAGTTTGTTTATCAAATTGACATGCATCACACATATAATCTATGTTAATTTTCAATTTTAGTAAAACTTTTACCAACTCCAATTTTAGAAGCTTCTTAATTATGTACATATTGGCATGTCCAAGATGTTTGTGTCACAATTAAGCCTCATTATTTATTATAGATAATTAACATTTTACATGATTTGCACTAAGGTCCAAAGTATACATATTTCTATTATGCTTTCCACAACATACATTTTTTCCTATATTATTAGGAATAGTACATTTATTAGACTTAACAACAACTTCAAATCCTTTGGCACATAATAAACATCAACAATATTCATACTTGAACTACTTACCAAACCAATTCCTCTAATTATTCTTTGATTATGATCTCCAAAAGTTGCTCTTCTTTTATCTTGCAATGATAAACTTTTGAACAATTGCTTACACCCAGTCATGTGATGTGAACATGCACTGTTAAGGTACCCACTAAATTTTATTTTTGAAGCCAAGCACACCTAAAAAAAAGCATTTAATGCTTTGGTACACACATTCTGAATCCATGTTTGTTAGCTATGATAATAGTTTGTTTAGGCACCCAAATCATTTTTATCATATTATTTTGTAATCTCTTTATTGAAAAGTGTAAAGTGAGGTGTCCATATTTATTGCAAAAATTGACAGTGCCCTTTTTGAAATCTAAATGCTTTCCTTTTAAAATTTTGATTGACATAATAATTTTGACAAGTTGAGAACTTAGATTTCAACTGATTGTTTTCATCCCTCAAAAAAGTACAATCTTGATTCAATTTCCAATTTTCATTCTTTAGTTAATTTACTTATATTTTCAAAAGGTCATATTCATGTTTCAATTGAGAATACTCATCAAAAAGAACTTTATACTCAAGTTGTATTCTCGTTATTACTTCCTTTTGGATTTGAAATTCCTTTTTTAAATTTGCATATTTTCTAGCCATTATTTTTGACTCTTCAAGAAGTGTAGTGTGTTCCTATTGCAATTCCAACAAAAATTTATCATAACTTACCTCCTATAAAGCATTTCTTTCTTGTTCCTCATCATCATGTGTCATTGAAAAACATGGCATTGCTCATTATCAAATTCAAAGTTTATAGATATAGACAAATCACAATCACACCAAGCTCCAAAACTCTAAGGTTTTTGTTTCTTGTTCCTATCCTTTTTGACAGATGGGGAAACTTTCTTTAGATGGTCACTACCACAACAATTGTTGCATTTGATTTAATATTCTTTCTTTCTAAAAGATGTCTCTAATTTGAGTTTTCTATCTTCCTTTCTATTTTGCATTCTTTGAGCTACTACAAACTGATTCTTTATCTTGTTGTTCATTTATAAGAACTTCTTGAATTGATGAGTGAGCATAGTAATTTCCTTCACCTCCTAACCTATATTAATATCAGATTGGTCATATCTAACATTTAAACCAACAAATCTCTTACTTTTTTATTCAGTTTCATTTTTCTTGATGGGGTGCTCTTGTGACAACAATGATCCAATCAAGTCATCAATATTCAGTTTTGAGATGTCCTTAGCTTCCTTAATTGCAATCACTTTTGCTATTCAGGTCTTAGGTAAAGATCTGAGAATTGTTTAAACTTCTTCCTTCTTAATAATCTATTTTCCAAGTCCTTTTAGTGCATTAACAATCTTGGTAGACTTGTGATTCATCTTAGTGATAGACTCATTAGATAACATAGTAAATAGTTTATAATCATGCATTAAAAAATTCATTTTTGTCTCTTTCACTCAAGGCATGCCTTCATGGGTAACTTGAAGTTTATTTGATATATCTTTTGCAGACTTACAAGTTGACACATGTTCCAACTCAACTTGTGGAATGGCATAATACAAAATACTTTTATTTGCTTATTCACTGAACTTTTTGTTTTTTTTTTGCAATCCAAGTGCTAGTCCTACCTTCTAGAGCTATAAAACCATCTTCAATTATGCTTCAAATTGGCATTTTATGACCCATCAAAAAACTTTGCATTCTAATTTCCAGAGAGAATAATTGTCTCTATTTAGATATGGGGGTTTATCTGAAGATGGTCCCTCTTGAAAACTAGTGGATCTAAATGCAAATCTACTACTACCATTGTCATTTCCATTTTAACTATTGTTGCCATTTTCACTTTTACTATTGCTTGATGGAGCCATAGTAAATCACTTTGAGCAATATAAAGACCACTCTGACACCACTCATTGGTCCCGTACTATGATTTGTGCAATTAGAATTAATAGATGATTGTCACTTATGTCAAAATATCAACCCACACAAATAAAATTGAAGACACATATATTATAGTGGTTGGGCAAATCTGACCTACTCCACTTTCTAAGTCAAATTCCCTGACTTAGGTTCCACTAGTCAACTTAATCCCAAAGTTACAAGTGATACAGTTTCTCTATCCTCTGGATTTATAACTCCAAGTAATTGAATAGTTTAATCACTTACAGACCTTGTAATGATTCAAACTATCTTTTGGTCTATAATCCAAACTAAGGTATAATGAATACAATGAAGAAGTAATAAACTCAGCTTTCAAGTAATTCAACACCATATTATGAGCTTCAACGTAGTTCAAAGTATCCAAGATTATCATAATCACAGCAAAATGGAGATTAGTAGTTTTTCACTTTGCTATAGATCTATCACTTTTTATTCTCTCTTATTCACGCCAGGTGTCAAATTGTAACGCCCCTCCTTCCTGGAGCGTTACTAGTGGTAAATTCAGAGGAAATTCTGACAGAGTCTCCCCTAATTTAC
>JAYJMB010005878.1:0-11543 GCA_036873735.1 Pouteria campechiana
GAGAGAGAGAGAGAGAGAGAGAGAGAGAGAGAGAGAGAGAGAGAGAGAGAGAGAGAGAGAGAATGCCAGCCAAACGCACGGGCAAGGTCAAGAAACTAACAGAGAAATCAAGAAAATGCCGCGCCCATCTTGCGAGTAAATCAGATGCTGAAAACAGAAATGAAAACCCCACCTGGAGATCTCCGGAATATAATCCTCTCCACACTGGCATGAAGAGCGACCCGGATGTTGGACACCCTGGCGTAGCGAAGAAGATCAGCTGAGCTGTGCCGCCGCCCACTTGGGTCGAAAGTCGTCGCCCCGATCTTGGTGCCCACGACGTGCTCGACGGTAAACCCATTGAAAGGTGTGATATTGGCCTCCAGCAGCGCGTCGCGGACTTCCAGCTGCCAGCTGCGGAGGTCGGGCTGGAAGGCGACGACCCGCTCGACCCACTCATACGACGCCTTGACGAGCGCCATTTCCCAGTCGATCATCCCGGCCCCGCCGTGGAAGAATCCAGGGTCGGCGCGGCTGTAGAAGCCGGCGTTGATGGCGCTGCTGCCTCCGAGGATGCGGCCTCTAGCGTTGGGGACGCCGTCTTCGGAGACGAAAGCCTGTGCTGGGGAGTCGTCTTGATCGGTCTGCATCAGTGTGGAGAGGAAGCCTTCTGCGGTCATGACATTGGGGAAGGATAGGCTGCTGGCGCCGCGCTCGAGGAGGAGAACGCGGTGATCTTCCGAGAGGGTGGCCGCGAGAGGGCAGCCGGCAGTCCCTCCGCCCACAACGATGTAGTCGTATTCTTCCTCGCGTGGGAACTCAGTAGCGTTGAAGGTGGAGGCGGATGGCCCTGAAATGAATCAAAATAGAGAGAAATTAGAAAGAGAGAGAGAGAGAGAGAGAGAGAGAGAGAGAGAGAGAGAGAGAGAGAGGCGAACCAAGATAAGTATGGAATTGGGAGGAGAGTGGGAGGAAGAGGTAGAAGAATAAGAAGGGGAGAAGGTAGGAATAGAGAGTGGTGCTGGTCATTTGCATGAGAGGCGGAATGCAGAGAGAGAAAGAGATGGGTGGGAAGCCGTTGAGAAAGGAGAAAGCAGGAGAGGATCGAATAGGAGCAGAAGCTGCAGAACAGCCAATGACGGATGAAATCAGCAGCTTCTGCCGTTTCAATATAAGAAAATAGCGCCAAATGCCCTTTATATCCGAGGGACAAAGGGAGGGAAAGATGCTCGAGCATGCGTGACGGATGATACGCTGGCTCCTAGCAATTACTTGGGTGCTCCTGTTTTCATAGTATCATTTTGTGTTATGATATCATTCCAACATTCCTACCATCACAGGTTACTATGACCTCGATGCATTTTCGTCCCTCGAAGGTTGTTTCCAAACCTATAATAGACATTCCGACCTCGAGAGTAGGCAAGTATTGACGAGGAGAAAGCCACGTTCGGATGGTGTGAGCTATTTTACAGGTTAGACCAAATAGAAAACAAAATCTCATGAGGATTGAACTTTCGGATGCATTAGTCCGAGTGCGTTTAGAGGTATTTAATTAATTGGGAGGTACATTAGCGGAAACACTAATTCCTGAGTGGGACCTATTTCTTTGATAACAAAATTAAAATATATAATATTATTTTTATTTTTATATATTACTGATTTACAAAAACAAAGAATATTTATCATATATTCTTGCTTTTTAAGTGAATAAAGCTCTTAAATAATTATTTTTTAAGATTAGACCTATTCAAAGATTATATTATGCTAAGTTATTTAATTTTAAATGATTATTTAAATTTATATTAAATTAACAAATTTGATTATCCCTACAAAAAATAAACATTGAAGAATATCATCATATCATATATATGACCAAGATTTGATCTTGGTCATTGATTTGAAGTGGAGATTTTAATTTTTTTATATTTAATAAAGTTATTTAAATTTATTTATTTGACCCAATTTGTTATAATTATTTAAAATGAATATGTTAGTATGATTTGATCCTTATGTAGGTACATCATAAGAAAATAATAATTTTAGATCTTTACTTAACTAATAGAAAATATAATTAATATAATTAATTTATTTTTATTTAAATTTGTTAGAATTAGAAAAAAATTATAATAAAATTATTTTAAAATTATTTTAAAAGAATGAAGATTGGATGTTTTGATCTTGGTTATAATTGTCGAGATTAGGTGTATAATTTTGATGACAACAAAACTTATAAACGACTTAAATTTAGGCTAATAAAATAATATTAAAATTTTGAGTTATAGAGGAGACCTATAGAGAAGATGAGTAGGGTTACATAGGTTTATTGTTGCAGATTTTTCTTAACACAAGTGCATGTATCGTTAACAAGTAATAAAATGTGAATAAGAGATCCTTCCCACGATGATGTATAATTGCCAACTACCAACTACTCTAACTCTGAATTTTGTTTAAAAGATTAGAATGTGGTAATAAAGTGTAAAGAGAAGAGATCTTACAATGATGTAAATATTGGATAGATAAAAGAGACAGTAATTAAAATATCTAGGGGTTTCCAAATTCGCTGGATTAATCCCATTTAGTTTCATTAGTTTTAAATAATCAATGTTTAATTCTATGTTTATAACGAGTTTCTCTTAATTAATTATTATTCTTTCTCAAACCATAATAACCTATCTCAATTAGCTAATTTCCTATATCTCTGTGAAAATTTCAACTAATCTAAATATATTAAGATAAAGAAACTCATAATGTTGCATAAACTTCATGGATACCTCTATTATTATAATTATCTTATGGTGGTTAATCGTAGTCTAATTCGATTATTGCTTCTCAGCCTCAAATCGAATCATATATCATGTTGAAAGGGCTAGTATTTTTTACAAGCATTAAAATCAGATTAAACACTCAATATAAATAATGAACAAGCAAAGAAATGCATTAAACATAGTGAAACCAAATAATCATTATCCGGCTATATCCTTCCCCTACATTAAAGTACTTAGCTCATGATGGAATCAAATAAAACAATACACATTGTCTTAAAAATGATTAACAAAGAAAAATGACTGCAAAAGAACAAAGAAAGATCAAGAGATAAGCTTCTCCACATGGTATTCTCTATACTTTGCTCTTTTGTTAGTTCCCCTTCCTTTACAAGAAGATTCCACCTTCAAACTTATGTAATTGCTTCTCTTTCTTGTTTCTCAGCCTCTAAACCTTGCCAAAGAGTCCACAAAGATGTGCAAAAACTTATTTTTATATCATCTACATTAGGGTTTAGCTTCATTTTACAAGTCAAGCAAGATCCTTAAAATCTACAAAGTTGTCTTTAATGCTGACCCGCGGCTCAGCTTTCTGCTGCTCATTTTGTGTCAACACATCTTGGAACTAAGCCGCGACTCAGCTTTTCTACGCCAGGGCTCAACTTTTTGCTATTCACTAGATACATGTATGGTATTTTAACCATAACTTTTTCATTTGATGTAAAAATTATATGATTCTTGTTGCACTGGAAAGATAATTTGAAGATATACAACTATAATGCTAAACATATTTTCCAAATCATCATAAATCTATGCCATATTTTGATTAAAAGTGACACCATATTCTACACATTTGAAGTTGCTTTTAGTTGGATTGAAGTCTAAGACAATTATAGTGTTTTGCCCATAACTTCCACGCTTGATGTCCAAATCTTATGATTCTTGATTTGTTGGCTAGATAACTTGAAGGGATAAAATGTCTATGTTGACCATGTTTGCCGAATTTATTTCCATCTGTATAAAAAATGGACTCAAATTTAAGCCTTTTTCATACTCAACTTTGTAGGTAGATTTTCACATTTGAAACTAAAATAAACTTCATTCAGTGCAATATTTAATCAGATATGATGAATTCATACCAATTAAAGATTCAAAATATATAAATTTGTATATTAAAATATAATAAAATTTGAGCTTATCATCTATTGGGGCTACTGGAATAATGTTTTTAAGTTTTGGACTGATAGAGAAGAGCTACAAAGGAGAGCCCAAAGCTACATAAATCTATAACACTCGCTGTCTACTAGGTGCTTCAAGTCACAAAATCTACAAAGGTCTATAGGATTCTCTATAAAGACCATATTCTATAAAGGCATGGAGAGAGGAGACTGACAAAGTTCTTTAATAGTCATGATTGTCTATAGAGTTTTTCAACGGAGGAGAGGTTATGTCTGTGGAAGTTTTTAACTATAATGGTTAGAAATTGATATGACATCTCAACGAGGGCTAGATTTCAAACTTTCCTCTTCCAAACGCTTAAAATATCCTATAGACATTATAAATAGAAGTTCCATTGAAGAAGAAAAAGAAATTTTAGGGTTCTAAGTGCTATAAACAAATCAATCACAAGAAACTCAATAAGTTTTCAAGCAAATTTACTCTAAGGCGCTCCAACGTTCAATGAGTTCAAAGTTGCATCAAATCCATCTCAAGAGGAGTTCGAAGAACTATAAAATTATTGCTTAATATTTACATTTAAGATTAATTTATGTATATCTTTGCCTAGTAAGAGACATTACTTCTGTACAATCTTTACATAGGTTATTTGGGTTTTCTACTATAAGGAAGGGGATCCTTACAACAAAGTGATATAAAAAGTTTATTGGTAAACTCAAATAAACTAACAATTTAAAGTTCCTAGCAATTTAGTGAAAACCAAGGTTGAGATACCTAGTAGAGTAGAGTAGATGCCAAGGGGTTTGAAACATTATAATCCTTGTGTATTTATTACCTTATGTGCTTGTATGTTTCCATTTTTTTTGTTTTTTTGCACTTGCATATTCATTCAATTCTCAATTTTGTTTGGTTTCGTGTTTTGTCATATACCCTGATTTAGGACCAAAATTAACATTAAACTTAGACTCAACAATAATTTGTATGATGGTAATTTTTATATATTTTTTAAACTTTGCAAAGATTAACAAATTCATTAATTTAATATAAATTTAAATAATTATTTAAAATTGAATAACTTAGCATAATTTAATTTTGGAATAGTCTAATCTTAAAAAATTATTAAATAAATAGGTCTCACTTAAAGAATTCGTAGTTAGGCTAATGTCTCTCTCAATTAGATGCCTCTACACATACTTGAACTAATGCACCAGGCAGTTGAAAATGTCATGAGATTTTGTTTTCTATTTAATATATCTAGTAACATTGTATAATATTGTATTATTGCTCATACGCATGCCAGCCCGTGGCTTTCTTTAATTCGCAGCGCCAATAAAATTTCCATATCCTCGAATTTTAAATATCTATATAAAATTATGGACTAAGTGCTCACATAGCTAATAACACCCAAAGCAAGTCATTGAATAATTGCAAACCTTTTTCCGTTATTCTTTTAAAGACTGGGAAGTCGAAGCTTTCCACTTATTCCCAATCATCATCAATGCAGTCCTCTGAGACCATTCTCAACCATCGTCAAGGCTTCCCTTCCTAAGATGATGTAATGTGACAGGGAGGTAATAATTAAAAAGAAAATAAATAAAAATAAGAATCATAATTTATTTCTTAATGATAAAAAAATATATGCAATTATGAAGAAGATTGTTGTTGTTATAAAGTTAAAACATCAAATCACATCAAGAAGTTCGAAAGATGTACCCACCCATTACTATTTAACTTTTAACTATTTAAATGTATGAATTTAGACCCAATTATTAAATGAAAATACATTGCAGAAATTTTAATCTAAAATCTATCTCTTATACATGGTCGAGTGTGGAGGGGTTTTGCAAAATAGATCCTTTGCCTTATTGTAAATTAGATCTTCTGTTTTATATATTTTTAAAACAATCCAGACCCACTGAGCCTCCCGCCAGGAGCATCTTCAACGTGAACACCATATTATATATTCATGATGCATTGAATTGTTTATTACCGGACCCACGTTGCTTTATTTAATCCTTCCGTTGTGTGATAGGTTCATTTTGATTTAGCTTTTACATCTTCATCTAGCGTTCAACATCTCTTAGAGATTTTTCTAAACTTTTCTTTGTATTTTGATAAGCACGTCAAGAGCTCAAAATGGCTAAAAGGCAACCTAATTTTCGTTGACTGTCTAAGGGTCAGATTCGAGTACACTTACGGCGTGTTCCCTGAGCTGGAATTGGAATCTCTTGATTTCACACGCTTTCACTGCAATTCTACCTTTTTCCATCGACACCTATTTTTTAAATGGGGGGTGATTCAATAGAACCAATTCTGCCAAAATATTTTGGGAAACCTCTTCATTTGAGACCACCGTAATGATTAAACAAAATTCAATCCATTATTGTATTTAGCAGCATTTGTTTAATCATGATATAAAAAATTATTCAAATTGAAATCTTTTATAAGGTATATCATTTATAAAAATAAAACATTGTGTAAATTGTGAAAGTTACTTAGATCCATTCACTCAAATGTTAGAATATTATAATAATTTATAAAATCATTCATTGCACAAATAAAATATTTGAGAAAGTATAGATATTTAATTAAAAACTTTAAAATTTGTGTAGTAATCAAACAATTTTAATATATTAATATTTACCCTTAAATGATTATGACCAATTGCCATCTTTGATTTAGATAAATTTTAGATTCTTAGCTAAACAAATTATTCTAAATATAATTATTGAATTAGATTTCATATAATCATTAAATTAAGCCTAGACAAAGAGGTTCCACCAAAATATTTTGATAAAAATAGTTTCATTGAATCACTCCTCATTTTATTATATACTTGTAAATTTTAACTTCATGTACTTTTGTTGGATAATCTAAGTTATTAAATGCAATCAAGTGGCCCTGATTTACACAAGCAATGGTCTAAATCATATTAAGAGTGACTTGTGCAATGAAATAATATACAACCGTCTGATAATTTAATTGGGTTGGATAGGTGGCAATTGAATAATCTCAATTGGTATTTCAAATGGATCATCTAAGTGATAGTTTAATTAGACCATTCGATTGAAAATTGCAATTAGTATCCCTAAAACAAATGCTAATTAGTACTAAAATAAGCTAGGTCCACCTTAACTCCAAATGAGATAGCAGCGTAGCCAAGCTCTTCTAAGATCCATGATATATGACTGTGCAACCAAGGTTAATTGAAATAGAATCTAACATGGCTTGTATAGTCAAGATTTAGATAGATTAAATTATATCAACCCCATGCAACCTATGGAAATGAAATGCTTAAGGGAAAGTGCTTACCCATAGGTAGCATCATGGGGGCAATTAAGGTCCACAAAACACGCTAGCCTCTGCATGAAGATGATAATCTTGGTGGCATGGTAGAAAAACCCTACCATGCTACGCTCCACCATGTTAAGCTCTATCATGCTAAGCTCCACTACAACTAAGGGTGCAAATTGAAGCAAGTCGACCCGAATCCAAGAATGACCGACCCTATTTGGTATCGGGTTTGGTCAATAAGGGAAAAACCAACTTGGCCTGTAATATTAATAAATATTAAAAAAAGATACATCTCTCATTCTTCCTCAAATACGCTATCTCGTTCTATAGCTACCACTTTCGCTCCTATCTTATTTTGTAAGTAAGAATTTTATTGGAGGAATTCTGTGAAGGAATCCTAAAGGTACATTATTTATTGGAATGAAAGGCGATAATGGTGTGAATGTGAGTTTGGATTTGAAAAATGTAGAATAGATTTCAACATTTTAGATATTATGATTGTTTGTTTCTTGTTTAGTTCATGTATAAGTGTTTGAATATTGATTTTAGAAATAAATAGATATTTCATTGAATATTATAAATTTGCATTATATATTTTGTAAATGTTAAAAGATAGAGTTAGGGTTGAAATAAGGCTAACCCAACTAGCTATATATGTAGGGTTGGGACAAGGCCAACCTGACTCGCCATACATGTAGGGTTCGTTATGAGTTTTAAAAAATAGGGTTAGGGTTGGGATGACTCCAACCTGGCATGAACTAACCCTATTTGCACCCCTAATCATACCACTCTCTACCATGTCAAGCTCTACCATGCTAAACTCCACCACACCACCCTCTAACATGCCAACAACCTTTGAAATGGCTATAAAACACACTATTTTTGAGGCAGAGGGGACGAACTCTCTTCATCTATAAATTGGAGCTTGAGCTTTCTTCTCTAAAAATAGTATTTAATTCAAGGTAAGTGCCTCACTACTCTTTTGGTGGTTGCCATGGCCAATTGATAAATCATGGTGAAATTCTACCATGGTGCCCAGTGGCTTCTTCCACTTGTGATATAGTGGATTTACGATTCATGTACCTAACAGCCATAAAAGAGCTTGAACCTTAGAACTTCAAACTATGGGAAGTTATAAAACCTTATGAAGGGTTAAAAACTCAATGAAATAACACTTTGAACTCCATCAATGGATCTTGAAAAAAGCTTTTGCAATGAGAGAAGCTCCATTAATGGAGTCTCTGAACTTAATTTGTTGAGGAAGATGACCCAAAGGGATGGGTTCTTCAAGCCTAGATAGTTAGGGAAGATAATGATAAACTATAGACTCTCTAGGTAAACTAAAGAAAATCCCTATTAAACGTGGTTAATGGTGCTTCAAGCTTGGTGCCCTTCATTAATGGATGCTTGAGGATGAGTTTCATAAGGAAGATGACTTGAATAGTGCACTTCCTAAATTCAAAAAAGAAGCTTGTTAAATTTGTTAGATAAAAGAAATTCCATAATTAAAGTTTCATGAGGGAGATGATCCCATTAGTAAAGCTTGGAATCTTTAAAATTTGATCCCATTAGTAGAGCTTGGAATCTTCAAACTTTGATCCCATTGGTAAAGCTTGTAATCTTCAAAATATGATCCCATTGGTAAAGTTGGAATCCTCAAAATCTGAATTAAGAAACTCAATTTGGAGGTTTTGAAATTACAACTTGAGCAAGAAGATGACCCAAAGGGTTAACACTGATGGAGTTTGAGGTAGTGGGTCCCATGTGAGGAGTGATGCCTACGAATCATGGAGATGATGACATGGACCCCATTTACTTTTCAATTTTATCAAAGCAACTTGAGATTCATAATTTACACTAATCATTTTTACAAGCACTAATTGCAATTAAGCTTAATCCCATAGTAACTAGGTTGATCCACATCATTTGAGTTTGTCAAACTTATCCAATCATTATAAGCATGAAACTTGTAACCTAGCTCTTCAATCTCTTGTAAGTCAAACAATAGAGATCATCAACTATTAATTATACATGGGATATTAGAGAATACCATCCATTCAATCACCTAATTTGTCTAAGTTTAAGATTGAATTAAATCATTGAGTTGCGACTCACTAAGTCAACATCAGCAAACCCAACTTGGTTAAACTAAACTTGTCTCTTGCTGAGTCACTGGATCATAATTCACTGCATCAAATTCTCACTGAGTCATTGAGTCACGACTTGCTATGTCAAACCCAATCAACCTGGTCTTACTTTTCTTAAGCTTCTTACAAGTAATTGAGAGTAATGTTATTATAACCAAATCAGTAATTCAACCAGCCAACAAGTAGTTTTGTTCAAATCAATTGGACCATTCATTTGAATTGTGACATCACCATAATATAATTATAATGTCATAAAGTTTAATAATTTTTAAAATATATAAATATTATAAAATTTAAATAATATAATAATCATATTATGCATGATGAAATGATTCTATAACCCAAGACAACAAGGAATAAAATATAATAATCAAAATAAAAAAGCATAATTATTATCGATGGATCATTACTATAAAATTTAAAAATGGATTGAATAAAATGTACAAATATCTAAGTAAAAAAATAATCACATGATTAAATAAATTAACCTTAGAGTTTCCCAATACTATATTGGTTTTTACTCTTCACAATTAACATCTATGCTCCTTTAAACTTTAAAACTCCAAATATATTTAAAATTAAATGATAAATAATAATAAATCAATAATAGTATGATAATTTTTTTCGTACATAAATACCATTTTGAATATTTCAATCATTAATCTATAAATGTAACCAAATGACATATTGAAGCAACATTCAAAGAAGTAACATCACTAAATTTTAAAGTTTATAGCCATAAATCCTTCACTTCATTAAAATTCTAAGTTCAAAGCTACACATATTATCATAAAAAATGTTAAATATAATCTTCAACATTGAATTCCAAAAGTTTCAGCATTTCCATTATGAGCTTTATCTTCTTCTCCAACAATCAGAGATCCTAGAAATGCATACTAAAAATTAAATACTATCAAATTATAACCTATTTAAATAGTGTTAAATTTTATTTTTTATAAAATTAAAATAAAATACCAAAGTGTTGGTCCCTTTGGCATGACTTAACCTAAGAGGGGAGGGTGAATTGGATTTATGAAATTTTCTTGCTTACATCTTAATTAATTAAATTCCTTAGTTCAAATGATTTGCTAAGAAATGTATAATAAAAAGTAAAGAACATGCAAATAAACCAATCATAGAAAATAGGTGCAATATATAGTGGTTCGGGACAATCTCCCTACTCCACTCTTCCAAGCACATTCCCTTTGTGTCTTAAGTTCCACTAAATCAATCACAATACAACTTAGTACCTTTGCACTCTTCTTGATTCCAGCTCAAGGTGGTGTAACAAGCGCCACTACACTCTTTTTAATTCCAGCTCAATGGAGTATAACTAGTGCTATTTGAACTCTTATAGTTCAGCTCTAGGGGGGGTAATTACTTAGTGTCTCTTGTACTCTTCTAGATTCTAACTCTAGAGGCATAATACATTCCAATAAGTTAATTGTGAGATACACTCCAACTTAAGGATAAATCACAAATACAAATAAAAAGGAAAAGAAATTAATTATTATGTCATCAATGCACCAACATCCTATAACTTATTTCTCAAAAGGCCATAGTTACGCCTCTATTAAGTTGTAGCATCCACAACATACTAATGCTTCAAGTTCTATCAGGATGAAATCATGAGATGCATATTAGCTGACATCCAACTATTCAAAATATTAGAGGCTTTCTACTCAAGGGCACAATACTATGAGCTAAAACCAAATGAGCCAAAACAACCAAAAGATTTGGTCGAGCCAAGTATAGATAGAAAACAATAGTCACTTGCTACCAAGAGATAAGGATCTACATCATAAAGAACCTCATCATAGGGCTATGCCACCACTGGTGATCCCATTCCCAACAATAAATCAATGTCTTCACATTTTGAAATTGCCAATGGCATGTCGCAAGAAGATAAATTGAAGCTTATGAAGAATTTAAAAGTACTTGAAATAGATGTTGCTGTTGCTGCTGCTGCTGCTGATGATAATGATGAGTTGACAATTAAACAATCTCCACAACCTTCAGTCATTCACACTCCAACACTAACTCCACTAATTTAGAATGTGTTTGCTTGGATACCAATGACAAACTCTTTAGCCTCGCTACCATTCACCTTCTAAGCAAGGACATCAACACTAAGGCTATTGGTCCCTTACAAATTGTAGCTCAAGAGGGGGAGAGGGGTGGGGGG
>JAYJMB010005879.1:0-11543 GCA_036873735.1 Pouteria campechiana
TTTTGCTCAATCAATGAATTTATGTATATGTGCAATCAAGGTAATTATTTAAGAGACATCTAGAGTATATAGATATAAAAGCATGATTCTTTAATAGAATTATCAAGTTGAGCAACTTATCTTTCTTCATTGATTCTTTTGTAGAAGGTTTTAGTTGAGCTCATCAATGAGGATGCTAAACTTCATTCTTCAATTCAGCATTCATAGTTTGGAATCATTGATGCTTTACTTATCTTCTGTGGCCTTTGTAGCTATGACTGTCTTCTAAAAACTTTTTGATAATCTTGGAGAAACTTATTTTGCATTACTTCAAAGAACTTTCAAGATGTTTCTGATAATTTCTAAGGGTGCTCAGAAGTTCTTTGATGATCGAGTTTCTGAGTGCATATCTTCTGCATAGTTCTGTGTAACGTATCTCTATTTCTGTGGTGTTTAGATTCAAAGGTCAGATGTTCTATAGAACTTCTATATAAGTGAAAACTTCTGAACTTCTCCTTATTATAGAAACTTTACTTGTTTCTTTTAGCTTATGAGAAACTTCTAATAATTTCTTGAAAAATATCTTTTCCTTTCCAGCTTTCTTCCATTTTTCTGACTACTTCAAAATACTTCATTAAGTGCCATTTAGTCCTACATTGTTGTGCCATTTTGAAGTGTCTAAAGTTATGCTTTCATTACCTACAAAGACATTCTCTGAAGATGCTTTTTAAAACCTTTGAAGTTGTGTTTCAGAGACTCCGAAGCCATATTTCAAAGCCTTTGAAGCCATATTTCAAAGCCTCCAAAACCACACTTCAGATCCTCCAAAGTGACCTTTCATATCCTCCAAAGCCATACTTTAGAATCTCCGAAGCCATGTTTCAGAGCTTCCGAAGATACTTTTCAAAGGCTACAAAGCATTATGTTGTCCTCTTTGACATTACCTCCGAAACTTCTTTCTTTGCCATCAAAATCAAACTCTAAATTTTCTATATCTTTGGATGTAGTTGTTTTGATTTTGCTTCATGAAGAATTTCTTCATTTCTTCTGGATTCCATACATTTAGAATATTCTTGCACTTTTTCATCAATAAAGAGTTCAAATATATATGTTCTATATATATTATTTTATCAGTGTAATATTTTGTTTAGCATCTAGGTATGCAAAATGAAATTGGCAAAATATGAGCTATATTATTTTGGGCAGATTATTTATTATTCTATTTTATTTATTTAAAGATTTTCTCTGTTTAAATTTTATGATTGCAGCATTTAGGTTTTTAATATCTTCAAAATATATTTGATTAAGATTATCAAGAATTAGAAAGAAACCAATTCTATATTTGTTGAGCAATATGATATTTTATTTAATCATATGATCACTTAATGTTTTTAGATGTAAGTGACAATTCTCTTTTTAAGTTGATCATTTATGCATAGATTCTCTAATTTAGATAGTTTTTAGAATTCATACTTTTGTTATAGTTTTATAATTTGATATATATATATATATGTGTGTGTGTTCATATATTACTAAGCTTAATTCTAAAGTCAAGCAATATTTAAGATAAAAGAATAAGTGGAAAGATATCAAGTAAGAGGAAGTTTGGTTTTAGTTGTCATGCCTGCACTTACCTTGTCTTCCTTGACTTTATGGAATACATTTTTGTTCAACTAGTGCCAAGAAACCTCTTGTCTTTTGAAGGAACTTGGTATTTCATCTTTTCTTTATTTTCCTTCTTTATTTCATAGTCCTTTGGTGAGAAGAAATCATTTGAATTTTTAAGTGTTAAATACTTCTTCTCTTTCTTTCTTCTTTCTATGACTGTCCTTCTTTTCCTTTTTCTCACTTCTTTTTCTTTGACTTGCTTCAAATGTCTATTTTGAACTGCAAGTCTTTCTATATCATCTTTATCTTCTTCACATAGATTCTCCTCAACTTGAGAGTATTCCTCAACTACTTCATCCTTTTGATCTTTAATTTGAATTTGGAATTCAACACTTTCTTCTTAAATTTCAATCTCTTCTTAAGATTGCTCCTCTTTACTCTGTAGTAGTTCTTTTATTGATAGTTCTTCTCTTTTCATAGATTGATCTTTTTTCTTTTCTCCTTTTTCTTAAGCATATTATTCCATTGTTTCATGATTTCCTGCACTCAAATTGTTCTTAGCAGAGACATTAGTTTCATTTAGCAATAAATCTATTTGCCTTTCAGAATGGCCTTTAACCTGTCTATTATGTCTTTTGCATTTTTATAGGTTGCAACATGACTGTATATGGTGGGGCAAAGAGCATTTAGCAAAGTACTTTTAGCTTTGATGCTTACTTGCCTAGCTTTTTCATCATCTTCATTTAAACCAATGAAGAAAACTTTCCACATTTCAAGATTATTGGCCATAAGGCTTACTGTTGTCCTCTTTTTCCATTGATCAAAGCTCATTCCCTCAAAGTATGGAATTTGTGTGATATAATATCCTTTAGGAAATATGATAGTAGACATTATTGGGTTAGCTAGATAGATCACTACAAATGTTTATGTAGCCTACTCCGATACCACTTGTTGGTCCCAATAGGATAGGCTAGAACCCAAGAAGAGGGGGGGGAGGGGGGGGGGGGGGTGAATTGGGTTTTATAAAATTTACTTCTTTTGACCCCTGTTTGATCAAATGCCTTTCTGTCTTTTATGTTGGCATGTTAATCAACGTGAAGCAATGGATAAAGCAAATAAGAATATAAAGGAAATATCAAGCATAGATAGCACACACAACTTATAGTGGTTCGGGCCCTCTCTTGGCACCTACTCCACTCTTTGAGTTAGCCTTACTTGCTGCATTCAGGTTCCACTAATATTCTATGAAATCACACTTAGTTTTCTTGAGATAACCAAGAACTCATATAGTGGTTTTATATAGCTCACCAGAAACTCACTATGTTGGTTTTTACAAGCTTACTAATAACTCTAACAATGTTGGCTTTCACAAGCTAACCAACAACTTTTAACCCTAGTTTTTAAGCTAACCAGCAACTTCTACAAATGAAATAAGAAATTACACTTTTTGACGTGTTTCTTGTTGAGTGCTTAGGAAGATCTTAGATGTAGTTCTTCTTGTTGCAAAGCTCTTCCTTTATGTTGTGGAGAGATTGGCCTTAAAGAAGATTGAAAAATGGAAGCTCTTTTGGAAAATGGAAGTGGTAGATCTTGGCCTTTAGGATTTGTAAGAGTATTTCTCTCTTTTTCTTGTTTGTATATTCTTTTTTTTGCTCTCTATCATCTTATTCAAATGTCCCTTGAGTGCTCCTTGATAGATCTTGAAAACTCGATCATTGGATGAGGAACTTAGAATTTTTGTTACTTGCGATGTTCGAATTTCTAACCATTGGGTATCATTAGGTGGTATGGTAGGCACCTAGTCCAAGCGGCTATGGATAATTTTCTAGATTTTCTTCCCACTGAATCTTGTTACCTTCTAGTAGGCATCAGCTGCCATATCGGCTATGCTCCCAGGTAATAGGCATAGGTAGTTGGAGAATTTGCCAAGCAGTTCATCTTTTGGTGCTTCATTTCTTAATTCATCTGACTATCTATTGCCAGGCGGTTTGTCAGGCGATTGCTTCAACTAGCTAGCATCCTTTAATTGTGTTTTTGCATTTTGTTTCTCTTTGAAACTTTGACATATTTTATTTTAAATCAAAACGCATTTGTCACAAGTAGTATATATGAAGTATGAATAGTATATTTGATTCATACTTTGTAATGGATGTGTGTATTAAGTATATTTTCTTTTATTTGTTCATACACACATGGCTTCATTAAAGCTCATGTAAATACTATGTCAAAGGATACTAAAATAATTTTTCAATTATGAATATTCAAAAAATGAGTTTCTATAAGTTGTAGAACATGGATAGCCATAATGAATTTGTGCTTTGAGAAAGATTAGTTCACTTAAGCATATTGTTGTTCTTTTATCTACAAATGATGTTTTCATGTTTTTCTATTTATGAAGACATGCCTAATTAATTACACACATGTTTTCTTGAAGTTTATCAAACATTTAATAATTATCCATTCATGATATACATGGATGTTTGCTTTAATCTATATATTTTATATAAACTTCATCCGATTATGATTTCTTTCTTTCATCAATTAATACTTCCATTTAGAACATATATATATATATATATATTCATAAAAGATCCAACATGTGATAAGAAGATGATTACATAATAGATCATATGATTGTTTATTAGGTAATCTCAACAAATAAGAATGTATCTTGAAGTCATTCAAGCAAAACATTTGAAAGATATAATTTTACAATTTGTTCTTATAGCAGAACATTTGAAATCATAGCAAAGTATGCGTATATGCTTGCTTTTAGAAGTTAGAATATACATTAGAATACATGGGCTTTCTTTTTAAGTAATTTATAGTTGAATAAATAGATTAAAAGATTGGTTTCAAGGTTTTTGAAATATATCAAGTATAGACTTTAGAGCCACTGAAGTAATTCTTCAGAGTTTCTGAAACAACTTCAGAGTTTATGACTTGACTTCAAAGGAGTTAATTGGATGTTGTAATTTCAGAGGTTTAAAAGCTATACTAGGTGCTAGTTTTTGAGTTTTCTAATCCTGAAGAATTAAAGAGTTGTTTCATAGTTTCTGAAACTACTTTAAGTACAAGCTATATAATTTCTGAGAAATTACTTTAGGACCTCTGAGGATGCAGAAATAACTTTCTGAAATACTATTAAAGTTTTCAAAATACTTCAAAAGTATTCTAATGGTGTACATGAGCAATTCAAATAGAACTTTTAGGCAATGTTCCAATTCTTATAGTCATATAATCATGTGATCATTATCATCATAAAGTAATTAATTTATGTACATTGATCAACATGAATTGTACATATGGGTACATGTATAGTTCTAATTCTTGTTTTTGAATATTAACAATATCATTAGCATAATGCAAATTGAGTATAAGTTTTGTTGTCATCAAAATCATCTATTATACATGTGTAGATCATCATCACAATACATGTATGACTCAATAGGTTTGTCATTACACCTCTGTCATTCAGCTGTGGGGTAGGCGATATGCCCAGGCGGCTGCATTATGCGGCTACAATCCTGCATTAAGCTTTTTACACTTTGGCACTTTGTAAAACTTGATATTTTTCATTGTAAATTAAAATATATTTGTCCACATATAATTTGCATAAGTTATGGAGCATGGATAATCAATTCTAATCATGTTTTAGAAAGATAAACTCATTCAAGCACACTTCTTCTTGCATATGAAATGATAACTCTATGAAACACATATTTTCATCTTAATAATTATAAATATAATAAGCTAAGTTAATGCTGTGTGAATCATAATGATTTCCTTCAATTTTAATTCTTATAGCAAGATATGTATATGCTTGTATAAATGATTTGGCAATAAAATGCATACTCTTTAAGCATACTTGTCTATATTCCAACGTCCTAAATTAAAAACTTCGTTAGAATAAATCAAGTCAAAGGTAAGTTTTATTATCATCAAGATCATGCATATAATGCTAACAATCTCTCCTTTTTTTATGATGACAAAACTTAAAGACTTGTGACTTCTAAAAAATGTGCTAATGATTCATTTGCGTACTCCCCCCTAATTAATTGGAATATGTAATCCTATGAAGTTTGATATTTTAACATAAAGACAAGTCATGACATATATGATGCTACTCTTCTTGAGATACAAATCATGATAAACTTCTTTTCTTCCAAAAAATTTCTTCTTAAACAAGTTTTCTATATTTCTCCCCCTATTTGTTAGCATCAAAAAGTTATTACAGAGGAGGTGATGAAATATGAAGAGAGCATTTGTCCCCCTTAACATCTAAAAGAGAGCACAATCATAATAGAGAGAAACTTGTTGGGTCTTGTACCAATATTCTTTCCTCCCCCTGTACATATGTATGCAATTTGTAATTTTAAACAGAGGATAAATCTCCAAGTTAAATCATAAAACTTCTCCAAATGCTCAAATACTTTTCCAAGTTCTTGTTTTCTAAACAAAGAATAGATACCATACAAATATGAACATGAGATAGAATGTATTTTCATCAATAAAGAGAACACATTCATGTTAAAGGCAACATTCAAACATTAGATTAATTTTTATTGAAAGCTCATTATTGTGGAAAAAATCAATCAAGAATAAGATTTACAAATATACATCTATCAATTAAACATGAACTTCAGCTAGTCATACAATCATCATTGAATCTCAAATTGAAATTAAGGCAGAATAAATAATGCTCATAAATAATACAATCATCATTAAACTCAAACCATTTAGTTGTATTCTAGAAAGAGAGTACAATCAGTTCAACCCAATCATGAAATGTATAACCATTTTCTCACAAAAACATATAATCCTCACTACATCCCTCAAACATAAAAACATATAACCAATCAAACAAATTGTCTTCCATTAGTTTGTGGGATTTTGAGTTGAAGTTGGAGCTGGTGGAGACACAAGTTCATTTAGTGTAAATGTAGGTTTAGGATCATGAGGTTTGGTAACTAGCTCAGTTGATGGAGTGGGATGATCTGTATGTGTAGAAGATCCATGCTGTGCCTACCCAAAGTGAGAAAGAAGTATATTAAGCTTCTTTTCTATAGACTTGTGTGCATTTCTAAGAGCACACATTTCTTCTCTCAAAAATTTTACTTCCTCTCTCAACTCTTTTGCTTCCTTTGATAGCATGGTATAAGCTAAAGATCTAGGAATTGAAGCTATAGGTGAAGCTCTAGGAGGTGATGAAACTCTCTTTGTATTGGGACTGACCCTATCATCTCTCTCCTCCATTTCTTCCATCTCTTCCTCTCCTTGGGAAAGTGCTCTTCATTCTTCTCCTTCTTCACTCTCATCCATTTCTTCCTCATTTTTCTCAATCACCTCTACCACATAATCAAAAACTTAAATTCCCATCCTCTTTAATAGGGTAGCTCCTACCCAATCTTTCTTTAGCGATGACACATGTAGGCTAGCTTCTTCATCCATGGGAATTTGGAATTGTTCAAATATCCTTTTTAACCACACTCCATATGGCACTACATGGTCAAATCTCTATGGCATATAACCAAAGGCTATGAACATGAGATTTGGGGGGCTAACTTTTTGATAGGTGTAGATTTTCCATAACACCTTCGCTTAACTAGCAGTTACTTGTTTTGTCCCCCCAAGCTTAGGCAAAAACATGTTTTCCAAAATTTTTCTAATCATTCTTAGTTCTATAGTAAGATCCTTTATTCTTATATAAGTATGGGCAGATGGATAAACTGTTCTAGAGGATAAATTGTTGAAGATTTATTCTTTCTTAAGCCCATCTTCATCTTCATCTGTGGGTACTCCTAAAATCTCTCCTAGATGCTCTTTAGGTTATAGTAAATGTGTTCCAAAGCTCATTTCTAGACATCTCGCCATTGATTCATATGAGTTGGGTTTCCAATTGAAATAAAATATGAGGACTAGTTCTTTGTAGATGGGTGCCTCATAGTTTATTAGGTATAACCATCCTTGATAATTTAGCATAGAAAGAATGTTAGATTTACACTTATCAAGGAAACTTAAGTTTATCTTTCTTTGTACATGGACTGGTCTACCTAACATTGAAGTATAGAAATTAAACTTCCTATCTTCACTACCAAGTAGTATGGAGGAAGATCTTTAGGCTTAAATTTTGTTGTGAGCACTTTTCTTCCATCAACCTCTCCTGGAAGAGATTTCAAATTAAACAACTTTGCCCCTTCTCCACCTCTACCAACTTCTACTTCCTATTCTCTTTCATTAACATTTGTTGGAGGAGAGAGATTACCTTCTCTAACTTTAGTCTAAGGTCTTCTATGGCTTCTAGATGATGAAGCTTGAGAGGTAGATGCCCCTCCTCTAGTCCTTGTCTATTTGACTCCTCTATGTGGCTTAGAAATGACTACTTTTGCCATAGATTCTAGGAAAAATGAATGGAAGTAGTGGAAACTAGAGGAAATGGAGCTTTTGGATTGTATAGAATCACAAGCACTATCTCTTTTAGGTTGCAAGAGGTTGGGTAGATAAATGGAATGAAAATGGCAAATGAATTGTTGCCTAGATTTTTTCCATTTTTGAAATGGTAGGCGGCCGTTGGCTTTAATCCAAGTATACATGATCACGAGTAATATAGATGAGGTAAGTTGAGTATCATTCCCATGAGGAAATAGATTGTTACACAATAAGTACCAAACTTGTATCAAATCAATAATATTTGATTGAATGAATTTTTGTAGATGATATAAAAACTAAATATGAATAAATGATGAAGTTGAAAAATTAGAAGAGCAAAAGAAGAAATATCAATGGATGAAATATCTAGGAATTCAACTTCACCAAGCAAATTCATTTGTATTGATGAATTGCGTTGAGTAAATTATCTTGCAACTCATTGTCAATCAGATGCACTGAAGTATCTACCACCCTTTCTCAAGTGATATGGTAGGTGTGCCTATTAAAGTTATCTATTATGTCTCCATATAGATCTAAATTAATAAACCCATTAAGCTTAAGCATCCATGTGTAATATATGCGCTTGCATGGTCATACTCATATGGATTATACATGTATAATGGCTATATCTAGACTTCATTGCATTATATGTTCTTCAATTCAAGAGTCTATTCCTAATTCATCTCTCTCAAGTATAAATTAAGAATCTTAATTCATGCACATGGCAGCTAAGCACATACATGCATTGAGCTTAGAAAAGAAGAAACAATGAGGAAGAAGATAATTTAACTCAATAGAATCAAACATCAACACAAGCTTCATTGCTAGGATCCATTTATCCCTATATAAAAGAAATTTAGAACATTATATTTGAATTAAAAGCAACTGAGTAATTGATAAACATTATCATATTTCAAGGTTAAATGTTGATTTAAAAACAAAAGCTGAACTAGAAAGAAAACAGAGTATTCAGGTTGCAGTAGCTTTCGCGGCTTTCTCAAATGATCTTCTTGCTCTAAGCTCTTCTCCTCGTCCAACTCTCTATCCCAACTATGTTCTGGATGTATCCTTAAATAACCCAAGTAGTAGGATTTTAGTAGAACTACTCCATGAATTGCAATGCCTTTATGCATAGAGATCCTCTTCCAATAATAATTCAGTATTTCCTAACGAAAGTATAGCTTTCCAAACATTACAATGGATAAAAATAAAAGTTCACAAAATAAATAAGTTGTAGTTTATCCTAAGTTCTAAAATTACAACCCAATCTTGACGCTTGAGCCTAAAAATCTAGTTTAAATAATACTTTGGAATTTGCATGTCTAATACTCTTAAATTCGCAACATCTGATGCATAGAAAAATAACTAAATTTGTACCCTTCTAATTCTAAGCTTTGATTTCAAACTTTGTTTCTTGTTAGGCTGCTTTGGAGGAACTAAAGATTGAGCTACAAATTTGAATTCCTACTTTAGAGGTATGCAAGTGAACTTCAGAGCCATTGAAGCTAATTTCGGAGTCAAAAAACATTGCTTTAGAGTTACAAAAGTCAATTTCGGAGTCATTGAATATTAATTTCGGAGGCACCAAGTCTACTTTGGAGTTTTAATGTTCCAGAGTAGTTTTAGTATAATTATCATAACTTTCTCATATGAACTTCAAATTAAGAAATTTTTATTGGGTTGGATAGATAATTTCAAAATCTACAACTTTCATGTTAATCACTTTTCCTGATTCTGCTTTTAGCTTGAGTTGTATAAGCTCAAAGTACTATGTTTGGTGAAAGAGTAGCACTCTTTTGATCATAACTTTCTCATACAAATTCAGAATTGCACCATTATTTTTGCATTGGACATATAATTTTAGGGCCTACAACTTTTATGCCTTCTATCAAATGAAGTAGTAGCCGAATGTGAAGCTCTATAGACAATTGCACTATTTTAGTCTTAATTTTCTCATGTAAATTCAAAATCATATGATTCTTAATGAATTGGAAAGATAAGAACAAAGGCTAAAACTTTCATGTTGAAAACATATTCCAAATATGCCTCCATTAGTCCTAGAAATTGCTTTGAAGTAATGTCTTTTGTAATCTTCAGTTTCATTTTGCAGATCAATAAAATAAACTTGTTAAGTGCAATATCCATTGAAAAATATTAAAAGATCTTAAACATGTGAATTTAAATATAAAAAATATGATATATTATGAGCTTATCAAAAACCCCTAAATTTAGCTTTTGATCGTCCTCGAGCAAAATAACAATTTGAACTCATGAATTAGTTAGGAAAATCTCTTCAAATAATCAGTAACATTCTAGACAAATTACACATATGTACATATCTTAGAAATCACTCAAGATACTTCCTAAGTAATTTCATGAAACCTGTGCTTCATCAATCCTTTTATGAAATGAAAAATGTGTGTGTGTGTGTGTGCAGTGTCAAATTCATGCTACATGAATGTTTTTTAGTCAACATTGTGCAGATCAGTGATTTTCATGATCTTCACAAACCCCATAAGCTTGCTTTTCATAATCTCTCTACACTAATGTAGAAAACTCTATTCACTTTGATCAATAGGTCTTTGTTAAGCTTGTAATGGGGCCTTGGGTTTAACTAACAAGAAAATGGATTAAAGATACACAAAGTAAGAGATCATATCTGCATTTTACATGAATATTCACTCTCTTAACTTTTTGTTTGGGGTTTTATCTATTTTATGAGCTATATTACTACCACACCCCAAACTTATTTTCTTTTACTTTTATTAAGATGTGATCCCCCTAAGTATGGGCTTTATTACTACCACATCTCCAAACTTATTATCTTTAAGTTCATGGAGATATAATCCCCTCAATTGAAGGATAAATCCTTATTGATTTCTTTCCCTTTGTCCTTTTTCCTCTTCTTTTAGCATTCTTCTCTTTAACTCTGCCAAACTTATCTTCTTATGCACTCACGTACCTCTCTATAACTATGTATTTAGAATTTGTCTCTTAACAGGTCAATCATGGTTTTTCAGGCTGAAAAGGTTTGAATGATGAGGCTAAAGAAAGAAAAATTGAATGGTAGTCTTTCACATGCTTTGCATATGCCATTATTTCATTAAAGTTCAATGGGGACACTAGTAATAGTGAATGTACTAGGTTAGCTTGAAAGGCTCAAACTGATCAAAGAATTCCTAAATCACTTCCAAGTAAATATGTTATCTAGGATTTCGCTTTGAGGGATAATCAAATAAGTTTTAGCATGCTTGTGTCAACCAGAATATGTTACTGAATTCATAATATCATCACTAATCCACATACACTTTGCATGATCATAACATAATGTACTAATTGAAATTTTCATCAGTCATGAAAAAGTAGGACTTGTCATAAGAATCAATAAATCGTAAGGTAGCATCTATCCTTTTTTCTCAATAATGTGCAAGAGTAATTAAAAACTCAACCTATGTCACTTGATCATTAAAAGAGAATCCATCCTATTCAATTTCAGCATTGTAACACAGTTGCTCTTGGATTTCTTT
>JAYJMB010005880.1:0-11542 GCA_036873735.1 Pouteria campechiana
GGCGGAGGCACCGGTCGTATTGTTTGGTTATGAGGTGATATGGTGTGGAGTGTTACTCCGTTTATCATGACTTGTGCGTAATACATGGAAATCGGGTAGCGATGGGAATTTCGCTATGCCGGTGCACGTGATTTGGATTGTGGTGTATGGATGATGGATTGGTGAGGCAGATGCATGGGGCAT
The DNA here is from genome assembly GCA_036873735.1 of Pouteria campechiana. Lineage (NCBI taxonomy): Eukaryota > Viridiplantae > Streptophyta > Magnoliopsida > Ericales > Sapotaceae > Pouteria > Pouteria campechiana. The sequence goes on from JAYJMB010005880.1 coordinate 184, forward strand.
GATATGCATGTAATCTATTTGCAATGAAATTTATTTTAAAATATTGTTTCTAAACATTTCCTACTTACTGAGTTTGCCCGGACTCACACTGTTTTATTGAAATTTTTTTTAGATAACAGGACAAGTGAGAGAGCCCAACAGGGAGTTAGTGCTCAAGCAGGGACAAGTAGAGAATCTAATCCTCGGGTTTTTCATGAATAGTGGGGATGTTATCTTATTTTGAAAAACTTAGAATGTAATTATATTGTGATGGGATGTATATAAATTTTGAGTGAGAAACAAAATAAACTAAATGATAAACATTAGTTGTTCTTATATGCTATGATATTGAACTACTTATCAGATATGCTGCGCAGATGGTTCTGTTTCCTTCACATTACTCGATCTTGGGGGAGGTGCTGCCGAAATTTTTACATTGGCCAGCACATTCATGTATAAATATGTAGCAACCATCGGCCAGGGGTGGTGTGGGCCGGCGGGGTGCTACAATTGAGTTCAATTAGTTGTTGACAACTACTTCAGGATTGACTACAAAAGGGTCTGAAAAGACTATTATGATTATTATTGCAATGTACTAGGTCGAGGCGATGATCCAGTTAGCTCACCACCTTCAGGAGTGAAGATTCCTAACTGGACCTTCCTATGTAGTTACTTTCAATCTTTGGCATTTTTGGTAGATTACTCTAGAACAATTTGTATATTATCCTATAATGAGAGTCTATCCTCCCTACATCCACTATACCATTACTTTGTCTGCTTTTAGCTAACTATAAGTATATAACCTATTTGCTTCAATGTAGTATAAGCCATCAGTAAATAAGGATAACCGGAAGAAGATGAAGTATATATATTGCATGAAGCCAAAGCCATTTATGGTTGTTCTGACTGAATAGGTAACAATATTGCTCGACACACTTACTAACTCAATTCTCTTGAAAAGATTTCAACTTTCATGCATATAAAATATTTGAATTTTGTGGAATAGGAAAATGAAGATCCTGATAGCCCATTTGATCGGATTGAACTATTTAGAGAGACTTGAACCCATAAGTCGAATGATAAATTTATAGCTCTAGAGGCAGAGGATGATAGCTCTAGAGGCAGAGGATGCATACATAAATACAACTAACTACTTAATTGCTTTATTTATATTACTTTCCTTCTTTACTATCTTATCTTATGACTCATAATGCTTTTTATTGTTATATGCAGAAGAAGATGGTGGACCTACAAGCTAGTTCAAAGTCTGCAGAGTCACCCATGATAACAGACGATATCTATGATAAGGTCATGAGGAAGAGCTTTGGATGCATTAAGGGCTTAGGACGCATACCAAAGCCGCTGAAGAGTCGATTCAATCCTAATTGGCCTCATGGGGCATCGGCAGAACTCCATGAAGAGTTCGTTTCTACCAAAGAACATTTGAATAGAACAATAGAGAAGTTAGCTTCAAGTCTAGAAGAGTTTACCTCCACAAAGCAAGAGCTTAGGAGTACAAAGGAGGAGTTAGCAATTGTCAACCATCAAATTGATGCACTATCTTATGAGACAAGAGAGATTAGGTTATTATTATAGTTATGGTTCAATCAGCTGACATCTGCATTATTGACCTTAACTTAAATGGGCGTTTTAGATATACTGAGAGGTAACTTAGCTCTTTCATATTCAGGTAACTGCTACATAAATTTTTCATTCTCATTTCTTACTTTCATGCCTTGATATATGACTCTTATTTATTAATCTTGTGAACAGGATTGTCTAATAATAAGAAGGGTCAAGAAAAATGAGTGCATTATGAAGATGATACACTTGTAACTTGAATGGGTCAGGATTATAACTCTTTTATTATTTTATGAGAGGCCTCGACTTGTGAATGACTCTCAATGTTCTATTAGATATGCATTTCATTAAAGGTGGTTAACTCAATTTGCTACTTATCCAAAACTGTTTACTGTTTTTCACTATTTAGAGGGCTTCTTATGACTCATATGATGTGTAACTGCGGGTTTGAAGTTTATATATTATAATCTATTTTTGATTTGTGGTGTTTAACTACATATTTATACAAAATAGGTATTATAATTGCAATTGAAAATTTTGATATAAAACCGCTCAACTATATCAAACGCAATGACTTTTTTTATTGCATTTTTCATAAATGTGGCCAAATGTTATAAACTAATGTCAATCCCCTAACCAAATAACTAGTTTTTATATGCAGCCAATGAAAAACGACAACAACATATAATTATATGCAGCCAATAGAAATGGTTGCATATTTATATGCAAATGACTACATATAATTATATGTCGCCAATGAAAATGATTGCATTTGGTCAGTTGCATCAAGGTATATTTAGTCAATGAGCAGCCACTTTTTTTTACTGCATTTGACCTAATGCAGCCAAAAAATGACTTTTTAGCCAAAATGTTGGCTACATAAAGTCATTTTTGTTGTAGTGGTAGACTTTGTATTTATAAGCTTTGGAGATATTTGCGATTGTTTGAAATAAGACTGTTAAAAGATAGCCATTTGAAACAAATTTTTGAAAGTCCATTACTCTTCCTCAATCTGAACCAACTATATACACAATCAACATCAAAACAACATGATCACTCTACTAATCCATTAAGATCTACTCAAATCTATACAGCATTAAACCATATCAAACTTGATCTACCTCGATCATCCTTGATCACTGTGATCTACCTTGATTATGCCCAACAATGCACCATCCACTTGATCCTCACTGTCCATAAACCCTGTAGCATCTCAAAACATGAAATCTATCACTTAGGATCAGTGATCATCACCAAACAAATGATAATTTGTACACCCCATTAAATCCACATCACTGAAGCAAATTTTGCCTAATTTGACCCCATCATTGTGTTTGCAATACCCAAAAACATAGAAATTGATACTTGAAACACCCTAATCCACTATCGATATCATAAAACATGGGTCATATGTGTACTACTTCGGTGTTCCACGATGCACTAAAATTAGTGCATCATCTACCACAGCAGGGTTGCCCTAACTATCATTGATCCTCCAGTAGCCGTCGTTGCCACTCTACTGTCATCTGCTATGACACTCAAACCCAAAATAACACTTCCACATAAATTTTAGGTCTAAGAGTTAACTTCCCAAGATTAATTACATGTATAAATGAGATGAAAATTTTCTTTAAATAATTACATGTCACCTTTTAAATACAAATTCCTTCATCGTTAAGTTAATCACGACTCCTAAATAATCTAAATAATAGTCCTTGCTAAAGGGAAGCGAAAGGCATCGCAGGTTTAGCTTGCATGGCTTTGATGTTTCATGGGCAAAGGAAAGCATGCAGAAAGAATGATGACGATACCAAATTGGTGGGACATTGAATATCGAGACGACAATTTGAATCATTGAATAATTTTTTTACCTATTAAAATGTTTTAAATAAAAATCATAATTAATGAATTATTTAGGTGAAAAAATAATCATTTTACTAAAATCTTTATATTAATATAATTTGACTTTAAAATATTACCATTTTGTCCATTATAATTTATAATGATATTTTTGTTTATTTTACAGTTCGTATTAGGTCTATGAAATTTTATTTAAATCAAATAATTTTAAATAAATTTCATAGTTTAATTTAAACTAAGAAAACATTTGTTCATTAAATATTTTAAACTAAAATTTAAAAATTATTATATAGTTAAGATTAGAATTTTTTGTCATTTCATATTGTAAGTAGAGATCCCTAATGCCACAAATTGTGGACAGCGTTGACAATGAAAAGGACATGCCAAACACAATGTGCGATGCCAATTAACAGTAGTGCAAATTTAAACCTACTTGTTTGGTAGCAAAAGTAAAATTTTTAATATTCTTTTATTTTTGGATATAATTAATTTATGAAACATAACAATAGTTGTCACATATTTTTACTTTTAATGAATAGAGACTATCCCTAAAATCATAATTATCTAAATATCTAGCCATTTAAAGATTAATTCATGCTAAATTATTTAATTTTGAATAATTACTTAAATTTGTGACAAAGTAACCAAGTCAAGGATTTTTATAAAGTAGAAAACATTAAAAAAATTACTTTATCAAATCCAGGTCATAGTTTTAATTTAGAGTTTTTATTTTTTATTTTTTATGCTTTATTAGTTGCTCAAATCCTTTTATTAAGGTTTATATCAAAGTAAAAATTATAAAAATAAATTATTTATTGAAACTTAAAATAAAATCTTTATCTCAATTAAAAACTTAAAATAAGCTTGTAACGCCATTATAAAATATTATTTAAATATATTTTATAATGATGTTATAAGACTATTTAAAATTTTTAATTGAGGTAAAACTATATATTAAAATTGTACTTAAAATATTTTATTTAAATATATAAATTTAATCAAACATTTCGAAGAAAATTTTAATTTATTATATAACCCAAAAATTAGAAATATACAAAGAAAAATATAATTGAGGGTTGTAAGCTACTTTAAAAACCTTAAATAACTCATGTGAATAAGAGCAAGAACTATATCCATTTTCATCACTAGATGATTCTCAGTATGTAATGTTATTAATCACCCTTTTTACCCTTCTTTCATGGGCTTCTTGACATTTTCGAGCTAGGCGGATTTGTTCTTCTCTTTTTCTTTCTTGTTCTAGTATTTTTTGATTTTTTTCTTCTTCCTTTTGTATTCTATAAGTTAGAATTCTTCTAACCTGAACAATTATATCATAGATACATCAAGCTAACAACTCTTCAGCATAACTGAAGTTATTTGCTGATTGAGTTAAGTATTGTTCTATTACTTGCAACCTTTTTTATTAATATAATTTCTTTAAAACCAACCCTGACATATAATATATTCAAAAGAAACTACAATCATAATAGCATAATAATACAATGGAATTACAAACCTGTTCGCAACACATCCACCACGCTTGTTGCGAATCAATTTTGGATAAACGTAAAAATAATAATTTATCATAATTTTATAAAATATATTTTTATAATAATATTACAAGCCTAATTTAAATTTTGTATAAAGGTAAAAATTATATTATTGTCAAATTAATGGATTAATTAATAGTTAGATTTAATTAAAATTCATATTTGATTTGTTTATTTCAATATAATTTTAAAATGGATTTAGAATAACATTTCAAACTATTCATGATGAAAAATATTTAAATCTTAAATATGTTAAATTAGATCAAAATAATAATATTTATATTTTAATTAAATATATTATAAATAAAATTAATTTTATTATTAATTTTTATTTATATAATTTAGTCTAGAAAAAAATATTACACGAAGTGAAAATTTCCAGCCGCTGCAAGGAACCCGCCGCCACGCGTTCCCCAGCGAATCTGCTTCCTTACGGCTACACTCATGTCAAACTGACGCATGTAGCGTCTGTTGCAGTTTAGTCCAAGTCCAAGGTGCTGTATCCGACACTGCCCCCTAAATTGTCCAGTTGCACATCTGATTGTAAATTAGTTGACCATTATCTGTGTTGACGTCCAACAGCTGATTAGCAATGAGGCAGAGTGTGGGCTGCGAATTGCAGTATGATACTTTTTCTATGATCCAACCAATACTAACGTTAATTTTGTATTTCTTAGGCTTTGTTTGAATGCATTAGTAATGCAAGTGCAGTGGTAATAAACTCTTCAAGACTCATTTTTGGAGACTGGGGGACATTTTTACTACCATAGCGTCTCTGTTTTCTCTCGTTGTTGCCTTTGTTTTCATTGATTCCTCTTTACTTTTTAATTAAACACTCCATATTGCTGATGTCATCACTAATGCATTTCCTTCCTAATACATCATCCAAACGGAAGCTTAAGGTTTTCTAGCATCGTATAACATCACAATAACTTAGAAAGGGACAGATATCTACTCGGTTGAAATTTCTCCAAAAAGTCTTTGATCCCATGTATTATTGTTCTCTTGTTTTTTTAATCATTGCACAAGCCCATTTCCTGTGCACCAATTTTCCAAGAACAAGGTAAAGAAATGACACCAGTGAAGTTCTATCGGCTTGAGGAGGCAGACAATGCAGGAGTAGAGTTAGTCAGTCACCAGTGCGTTTTCATGGACTGTGCTTGCAAAGAAAATTCGCCCACATCGTTCTCACAGCGTGAGAGAACGCATTGTTGACAAAAAATGGGAGTTGTGGCATTTGTCAACCCATGTTTTGACTCCAAGCTTGTATCTGATCTCATATACAAGACTCCATAAAACTGCTTTACATACAAGATAATGCTTAATTAGGATTTTTTGATATCATTATGTAAGTTGGGTTTTAAAAAATGCAGTTGCACTCTGTTTATATTTTTGCAGAATATATATACATATCATCCCTATGACAATAACAAGCTACATATGGAAGATATTGGGTAACACTGTAAAAGTGAAAAGGTCAAAAGTAAATGGCCTCATTTATTGCGGAGAGAAACAAACCCTTTTTACCAAGTCTCTGCCTATCTTCCCTATCTCACCTATTCCTCCTTGACTTGCTTGTTACTCCCCTGTTCCTATCTCCATCTTCATCTTCCTCATTCTGCTGAAGCTTCCACTAAAGATCTTTTGATTTTGGGCACCCAATTAAGAATCTTAGAGAGGGAAAAAATCTCTTCTTTGTATCCATCTACTGTTCTAGCAGAGGTCTGGTTATTGTTGACTGCACGATTGCAAAACAGAACAGTAATTAATTCTCGAGACCGACTTCTTTTGTTTTGAATCAAGTTATTTTTCATTATGAGTTTCATTATTTGATTATAATTTTTTTCCCTGCTCAGGATTTATGGATCTCTTTCACCTCCACTTAATTATTTTATAATCTGTTTGTAGATCATCAGATACAGTTGGCTTCCATGTACCTTACTCTGATTTGTTTTTGTTGAAATTTGCTGCTCAAAATTTCTTTCAAACAGTGTGTTGCATGGTTTGTAAATGTGGTAAATATCTATTCTCTAATAAACTTTTTTGTTTGATAGTATCATAAATAGACTGTTTTAATTTCTCTATTTCATGATAGTTAATCTTGTTAATCTGTTTGCTTACCAACTTATTCATAATTCTTAATCCCTTTGCTTCTTATGATGATATGTTTATTTGATAAATTAAAGACAATTATCCATGTGAGACTGAAACCTCAACCTTACCCGGATGTGCAAGAAGAAAGTTTCCATTATCGGCCTCCCGTAGACTAGCAAATGATGATTTTATACAGCCTAATGGATTAGTAAAAGAGAAAATTGATAGGTTGGGGGCGTTTTGTATTTTCAAGGTCACATGGGCTACAGATAAGAATTTGGGCTAGGTTGAGTCCATTATTACATATGCCTATTGGATGGTTAGGAAGGGTTCTTTTCGAATGGGATTTAGGTTGGCTTTAGAGGAGAAGAAGTATGAGAACTTTTTTTTTTTCTTATTTTTTATTTTTAACTTTGTTAGATTATGAACAGATATTGATTAATGGGGCATCTATACATGCACATACAAGTTTTTATTGATAATTTAAATATATTTACATAGTTTAAAACAATGCAATTAACTCATACAAAATGTAATCATAATAAGGATACGATTAATTAATTGTTTATTTACATAGGACAGAAATATCTTTCCCCTAGTCACGCCAGTCTTCCCCATCTTACCTCGTCCTTGCTTGGTAGTTTCTCTCCTTTGTCGTTCTCCATCTTTATATTTCCTTCTCTCTCTCTTTTTCTTTTTCATTTTTATTTATGTTATCCATAGGCTGATATAACAGGATCTCTTTATTGTTGTTTACAGGATTGCGAAATTTGGGTAATTGTATCAAGGTATTGTTCATGTCTATCTAGAATTTATCTGATTATAATTTCTTTTGGTTTTGTTGACAGTTTCAGGCTTTCTTCCATCTCCACTTACAAAATGTTTTATAATTAGTTTCCAGATCAGATTCAGCAGGACACTGTAATTTACTTGATGTTAAGATTCTGATACAAAGAGCTTGGCTTACCACCATGCATTTTCTACTGAACTCATGGTCATAAAGCTTATGGAAATTGCACATGTCTATTAGGTTCAAGCAATACAGAACATACTGCATCTTTTAAAAGCATATAATGTGGACGACTTTATGCTAAACAAATGGATTATTAAAAGTAAAATGCTTTTATATTGCTTGTTTGACATACGATGGCCTGGGCGAAAAAAACCTCCATTTTTTCCTGTGTCAGATTAGATAAGTGGGCTTGGAGCATAGAGAAAGTTGAAGAGGTAAGTTTCACTCATGATTCATTTAGCATGATGTATGTCTCAGGATGACCAACTTGCTTAATCATTTGGAACCAGTGTTAATGCAAAAGTTTAAATGTTGTTCAATGCTCTTGTACCAGGAAGTATTTTTAACAAATAGGCAATTTAACAAGGTCATGAAATGCGCAGAAAGGCCTTCAAAGCGGGCAGAATGCAGCCTATGTAAATCGAACAAAATTATCTGGGTACTATGGTAATGTCTCAAATCACATCCATACTTCACTCTTGTTCATCAAAATTATCTGGGTACTAAAATAATGTCTCAAGTCACATCCATACTTCACTCTTCACTCTGAATGCCATCCGGGTTGTTTGTTAGCTTGATCATTGGAAGGTGAAATGTAAACGAATATCAGAAATCAACTGAGGTTAACATCTTGTCATTATTTAACTTCCATTCTCCTTGTCACATTGTAGATTCAAGTCTTGGAAATTTTCCTCAATTTTGAACAGCATCTAGGCGTGAGCTTATGAGCAAGGTGGCTGTTCCACTGAAAAATCTTGCTCTGGGGTATTTCTTGGAATGGTTTTAGCTTAAGAAAGTTTCAAACCTGGAGGTTCTCTTGCTTGGCATACCATGAAGGTCTTATAAAAAGTAATCTTCTAGAAATCCATAAAAAAGTACCCGTTCTTAGTTAACAATAAATATTTACTTTAGAGTGGTCAAATTTTAAATTTTCAATTGCTATAGTAGTTATTTTTGGTGATGGCATAATCTTGCTTTTTTACAATGCCCAGAGCCAACCACAAACAATGTAACAAATCCTTCTAAGTTGATTTACCAACATTTTGTGGAAAAAATGAAAAAACAAAGACTTGAACCCTGTCCATGTCAGTCAAGCCAACATCTACCCTTCTAAGCCCTAAAAGATCATAAATACAAAGGAATAAAAACTGGTGTCTTTATCTATTTTCTCTTAGCTATTTTAATATTTTAAATCCCATGTAAATAGGAGCATTCTATGATACTTGGATCCACACCTACTTGCGTAAAACTAAATTGGGATTTCATCATTGAACTGGATCATCCTTCAATGATCACAAACATTTATGATAGCCCCATTAAATTTATACTTAATTGTATACACAATTAGAAAATTGTTCAATTTATTGTACGATCAACAAAAAAGAAGTGGAAACAATCCTTCTTAGTGGGAAATTTACCTCTGAATTGAAATTAGGAACCTGAACCTATCTTACTGCAGGCTTGTAATTTAAAAATAGTGACGTTACCCAGAATTTGGCTTATGTATACCGCATGCATGTCTTTCTTTTGTCATTCAAAGCATGGCCAGCACATTCTCCTAAGCGGGCTGGCGATAGCCTATCATTTAAACGTGAGCATTGAATTACCATAGCCAATACTGGATCAAAACAATCCAGGATTAGATGGAACACACAAGCAATGATTTTTTTTTTTCTTGGGATCATTTGTTTCCCTTGTTTGACCATTTGAACACCTCAAGTTTAATTTGTCTTTGTGATTTCTTAGCTAGGAAGAATGGCTGAAGCTGCTGTGTCAACCCTTCTACAATCAGCTTTCGATGGAATGTGCTCACTAATCCGGGAAGGGTTTGGTTTGATCCGTGGCCTCCAGGAAGACATTGAAAATTTGAGAAGCACTCTGTCGACATTACTGGCTGTACTTGCAGACGCAGAGAAGAAGCAACTCAAAGATGAAGCGTTGAGGAATTGGCTGGCAAAGCTTAAACATGTGGCTTAAGATATTGATGACATATTGGACTAGTGGACAACTGAAGAAAGGGAATTGGAAATGCAGCGGCAAGTTACAAAGAAGGCGCGCACCATGTTTCCAGTTTCAGTTTCCAATCTATCATTCCGGTTACATATGGCGCGCAAGATAAAGGGTATCAATGAGAGACTAGATGCATTTGCTGGGGAACGGATTGAACGAGCAGAGATGCTTGAGACTGAAGGCCGATAGAAAACTGACTCTTTCGTCATTGAGTCTGATGTTCTTGGGAGGAATGAAGATAAGAGAGTCTTATTAAAATATTGTTTGACGTGGGCAAGGGGAAATTTCTGTCATCCCTATCGTAGGCATGGGAGGCCTAGGCAAAACAACAATTGCTCAGCTGATCTACAGTGATACAGGGATCAAGGAATATTTCGATCTAAGAATTTGGGTCTGTGTATCCGATGACTTTGATGTTCGGAGGCTGATTAAAGCTATTCTTATCTCTGGTATCGACAGCGGATGTGATTTTGAAGATGTAGATAAGCTGCAGCTCTGCCTCCAAGAGAATCTGAAAGGGAGGAGATTTTTACTTGTGTTGGATGATGTGTGGGATGAAAATCTCAGTAATTGGGAGCGGTTAAAGTGTTTTTTCCGAGCAAGTGCAACAGACAGCGCAAAATCATTGTTACGACCCGCAGGGAAAGAGTCTCCTGCACATCATTTGGGAAGGCTATCACATGATGATTGCTGGACACTATTCAAGCAGGGCAGGAAGAAAATCCCAACCTTATTGTTCTCGGTAAGGAAATTGTAAAGAAGTGCGGTGGTGTTCCTTTAGCAGCAAAGGCCCTTGGAAGTTTGATGCGCTTCAAAACAGGAGAATGACAGTGGGAATCCATCAAAGAAAATGAATGTTGGAATCTAACTGAAGAGGGGAATGAAATTTGCCTGCCCTAAGGTTGATTTATTATCAATTGCCACCGCAGCTAAAGCAATGTTCTGCGTACTGCACAATTTTTCCCAAGGACTATTCGATCAAAACAGAGGATCTCATACTATTTTGGATGGCGGAAGGTTTCATTCAACCAACCCAAGGGAGGGAGCGAATAGAAGACATTGGGAGAGAGTGCTTCCATAACCTAGTGTGGCGGTCCTTCTTTCAAGAGCCCAGAAAAGATGATGATGGAAACATAGTTATTGCAAAATGCATGACGTTGCCATGTCTGTTCGCATGTTCAATTGTCAAAGACGGCGACATGAGCAGCGTTCCCAATGGATGTCGCCATTTGTCCTCGGTGTCCAGCTCTCGCGATTTTACAGCCTCAAATCG
>JAYJMB010005881.1:0-11542 GCA_036873735.1 Pouteria campechiana
AATCATGTTCCTCTTTTATCTCATCTAATGCTTGTTTCAACAATAGTTATACTAAATTCTAGAATTCAAATTGAAGAATGCATTCTTCATCTCTTAAACTGATGCTAAGTATTCAAAGACTTCTAAAGAAACGACTATGTTGATGTGATTAATGTGTATAAGGAACCTATAGCAAATTAAACAAGAAATCAAGTCAAGCATGCAGATAGTGATTTCTATCATTTTCAACTTAGCCATTGTCAAATGTCATGTATATGTCATTGGTTTTGTATGATGACCCTGATTAATGCTTAAAACACACAATATTATTTTTTATATGATTTTTAAAGACCAAACATAACCTTAATCACAAAAACCACTAAACATAGAAATTTAACAAAAAACATTAACTAGACAAACACACACAAAATAAAACTTAACAAAACACATAAACTAAACAAACAACACATAAGCCCAATTCACAAACCAAATATCATACCAAACACCCCCAAACTTGAAAAAAACATTGTCCTCAATGTATAATGAAAGAAAGGAAAAAGAAGACTTCCCTAAGAGGGTTGAGTTTACTCATCAGATTCATAATGCAATTCTTCTATAGGTGGAGAGACTAGTGGATAAGTTAGTGGAGTAGGAAAAACTAAGGAGCTTGATCCTTGAGACATACTATAGTTTTGAAACATGGCATTCAATGTGTTGGTGTAGTCCTCAAAGAATTGGTATTGTTGTCGCTGCTTCCTTAGGTTTTCCTTGTCCTGATGCTCAGTGTAATCCCTCAGTTCTCTAATCTGTTCTTGTAAATCAGATAATTTTGGCTTGGTAATGGGAGGTCACATGGAAGGTTGCTGTTGAGAAGAGCTCGGGGCAATAACCAATGTACTAGCTCTAGCACTTGCACTAGTAGACTTTTCGAATGTGGAGAGAATGGAGTGAGTGATTGGTTGAAGGGGTTGTTGAACTTCCTCCGCTACCCTGGTAAGAACGCCCACTTGCAGACGCAAGTCATAGATAAGCGAGGGATGTCCCAATGAAGACGTTGGTTGTCCTGTGATGAAAAATATGATGGAATGCTCAATGATGTCCCTCACATCAATGTATAACCCCATTTGTATTGCATAATTTAGTATGACTCTCTTTCTATTGACATGTGATACAAGACTTTGGCAATAACATGGCTATAATAAAGTAGTGCCATGCCTGACTTTTGGCTGTTAACTATCCCCATGGAAAGTTAACCACCTTGTCCCCCCTCATTATCCATTTGCTACCAGGCTGAGTAAGAAAACTTATGATTTCATCAATGTTAGGTCCTAGTTTAAGCCATGCTAAATAATCATCTTCTTCAATGTTTGGGAGGTCGTAAACCTAGTTTATGGTGTGCCTATCAAAAGGTACACTCTTCCCCCTTACAAGAGCTCTCAGTTCCCTTGGGTTTGCTTGATATTGCACTCGAGCATTTGCATAAAATGCTCAGATTATGGAAACTACAATAACCCATGGTTTAGCTGTAAATGTTCCCCATTCTCTATCAATAACGACATCATCAATGGCTCTATATGCCTCAACAAAGCCCCTTTCTGGAACACATGTCCTATTCACGAGGGAGTTTTTGTAAAGCTTAGCTACATCTTCATTGAAGAAAGTCAGTTGGACATGTGCATTAGATGATGTTGTTCTTCTTCTCTTAGAAGCTCCAACAGAAGCCGATTTCTTAGGAGGTATGATGAAAGTGTATAATGCACCCACAATTTCAAAAAGATGCAAAGTTCTAGTGGAGTTTCTTTGCCCAATCAATGCAACGCCACTCCACTTGAAAGAAGAGAAGTGCTAATTCAATTGCTCCCCAATATCTTAATACAATTTCTTGCCACCTTGCAAGCAATTTACACTTCATAAACTTCCAAGAGTTTCTTTCCAAAATTGTTAAAAGCTCCTTACATAAACCAATGGAAGCCAATCACACTAGTACACTCCACCAGCAAAATAGTGTAAACCCACATGGGAGAAGCTTCTTCTTGCAACATTTTCACACAAACATTTCAACAAACATCTAGCATGCGTCATTCATTTCCTCCAAGCTATCCCAAAGTGCTCCCAAAATCGCATACCATCACTCCCAAATAGTAAGGAATAAGAGAGAAAGTGATAACATGTAGCAAGAATCGATCACTCATCGGATTGCGAAAGTTCTTTCTCATTGCCAATGTTGGAGAGCTTGGAATGGACGAGCAAGAGGAAGAACACTTGCAAGAGGTGAAGGATGAGGTTAATGGGTGTGGCAAGAGAGGAAAATGGTTGGGAAGAAGAGGGGTTGGGGGAGGTTGAAGGAGAATGGATGGGCAGAAGAAGGGTTTGGGGAGAATGCTAGGGTGTGGGGAGTGGAGAGAGGAATGTTTGGAGTTGAGAATGGGGAAGATGAGTCGAGGAGAGGAGGTTAACTACTCATGGATGAGCGGGGTCCACAGCCCAAAAAGTTGTTGCCACTTTTTCTTCTTACAAAGTCACATTGGAGCTGTGGTGCCCAATTTGAGGTCGTGGGCCATGACACCAATTTTTGTTGCCTTGAATATTCATTTGTCTTTGCTCCTTCATTACCCTATTTGATCTCTTTGCTTGAAATATTTATTTATCATGCTTCTCAATCCTTCATTCATGCACTTAACCTATAAAACATAAAACAACAATTGACTAAGTATAGCAAGTAGAAAAATAACAATGTAATTTCACAACTTAATAACCCAATCAAATCTAAATGAACAAATGCAACTACTGCAACTAAGATACTTTATCAATGTAAAAACATCACTACTTCTAAAAAATTGAAATAACTAAAAAATAAAACAGCTTAGGTTGCCTCCCAAGAAGCACTTTATTTAATGTCTAGGCAAGATGAACTCACTTTTCCTACAAATTTTCAAATTCACACACTTCATTAGCTGCATTGACACGTCATCTCTATTGTATCTCTTTACTCAATGACTATTCATTTTGAAAGCGCTCCTATCTTTCAAATTCTTTAGTTCAACTACTCCATAAGAAAACACCTGTGTGACAAGCAATGGACTGACCCATTGCGATTGCAGTTTTCCTGAAAACAAATGCAAATGTGAGTTATAAAGCACAATTTTCATTCTAGGTTCAATGAGCCATTTACGAATAACTTCATTATGAAATTTCTTGGTTCGCTCCTTATAAATCTTAGCATTCTCATATGCATCATTCCTCAACTCTTCAAGTTTGTGAAGCTAAAGTTTCCTCTACTCTCCTACCTTTTCTATAGCATAATTCAAAAGATTTATAGCCCAGTATGCATTGTGCTCCAACTTGAAAGACAAATGGCAGGCTTTTCCAAAAACAAGTCTTCATGGACTCATTTTAATTGGGGTTTTGAAAGTGGTCCTGTATGCCCATAAGGCATCGTTTAGCTTTATTGCCCAATCTTTCCTTTAAGTGTTCATAATTTTTCCAGAATTGCTTTTATCTGTTGGTTGCTAACTTCTACTTGCCCTGATGTTTGTCAATGGTAAGGTGTTACAACCCTGTAAGTGATGTTGTACTTTTTCAATAGAACTGCAAAAACCTTATTACAAAAATGAGTTCCTCTATCACTAATGATTGCCCTTGGGGTGCCAAACCTGGAAAAGATCATGTCTTTCAAAAATATTAGCACAACATTAGCATAATTAGTCTTAGTGGTCATAGCTTCGATCCACTTAGACATATAATCCACACCAAGCAAAATGTACAAGTTCCATTGGATGGTGGGAATGGACCCATGAAATCAATGCCCCATACATTAAAAAGTTCAATGACAAGGTTAGCTATAAGTGCCATCTCATCCGTCCTTCCAATGTTCCCTTTTCTCTAGCATCTGTTACACATTGCACAAAAGGCATGAGTGTCCTTAAAAATAGTTGGCCAATAAAATCTAGATTGAAAGATTTTAAGAGCTGTTTTCTTCCCTCCAAAATGACCTCCACAACTAAATGTGTGGCAATGTCTCAGAATACTCTACTGCTCATCTTCTGGAATGCAATGCCTAATGATTTGGTTATTTTAAACAAGATTGGATCATCCCAGAAATAATGTTTCACCATTGACAACAACTTTCGCCTTTCCTGTGAATTCAACAGAGGATTAAAAATTTCTTTAACTAAGTAATTTACAATGTCAGCATACCAAGGTTCACTCCTCTTCACAAAAAATAATTGCCTATTGAAAAAGATCTCGTTGATAGGAATGTTTTCCTTTCCTTTTTCTTGCTCAAAATCAGTTCCTTCCACCAACCTGGACAAATGATCAGCTAATAGACCCCTTCTTATCCTTGATTGTCAAATCAAATTCTTGCAACAATAAGATACATCTAATCAACCTGGGCTTGGAATCTTTTTTTTGTTAGAAAATATCTCATTGCAACATGATATGAATAAACAATTACCTTTGAACCAATCAAGTAAGAACAAAATTTTTCTAAAATAAACACAATTGTAAATAATTCTTTTTTAATGGTAGAATGGTTCAATTGTTTTTCATTTAGAGTCCTACTTGCGTAATAAATTACATGAGTTAATTTTTCTACTCTCTATCCTAGGACAACACTGACAGCAGAATCTGATGCATCACACATGAGTTTAAACGGAATGGACCAATTAGAAACTGCTAAAATTAGAGCTGATGTCAATTTCTCTTTCAAGGTGTTAAAGGCGACAAGGCATTCCTCATCAAAAGAAAAAGTTACATCCTTAGCTAGTAGCTTACAGAGTGGTCTAGAAATTTTTGAGCAATCCCTAATAAGCTGTCAATAAAAGCTTGCATGACCAAGAAAGCTTCTAATTTCCTTGATTGAAATTAGCGGAGGTAACTTTGCAATCAATTCAATTTTAGCCTTGACTACTTCAATGCCTTTACTTGAAATAATATGTCCAAGCACAATTTTCCTACTTTACTAAGAAATGCAACTTCTCCCAACTTAGTGCAAAATTCATTTTCATACACCTTCTAAGAACCAATCTTAAGTTATTAAGGTAATCATCAAATGAGTCTTCAAAAATAGAAAAATCATCCATGAATACCTCAATAAATTTTTCAATCATGTCAGAAAAGATGGAAATCATATAGCTTCGAAAAGTTGCAGGGTATTGCACAAACTAAAAGGCATCCTCTAATATGCAAATGTTCCTAATAGGCAGGTGAAATTGGTTTTCTCCTAATCTTTTGGGGCAATCAGAACTTGGTTATAACCTAAAAAACCATCTAGAAAATGATAGTAAGCATGGTTTGCCAGTCTCTCAAGCATTTGAACAATAAAAGGAAGAAGAAAGTGATCCTTTCTTATGGCTGCATTGAGTTTCCTATAATCAATGCACATCCACCACCCTGTAGTCATTCTCATTAGCACCAATTCATCATTGTCATTTTTAATAACAGAAAGACTAGGCTTCTTTGGCACCACATGCATTGGACTTACCCATTTACTGTTAGATATTAGATAGATAATAACTGCATCCAACAATTTAATCACTTCTGCTCTCACAACTTCCTTCATATGTGGGTTAAGTCTCCTTTGCACTTCTCTAGAAGTTTTTGCATCATCTTCCAGTAAGGTTTTATGCATACACATAGTACGGTTAATTCCTTTGGTATCCGACAAGGTCAACCTATATCCCCTTTGTGCTCTCTCAACACATTCATCAACTTATGTTCTTCATCAATAGATAAGTTAGCAACAATTATTACTGGAAGAGTATTATTTCACCAAGAAATACATACGTCAAGTTTTGAGGTAATTGCTTCAATTCCAGTTGGGGTGATGTAGCAGTCGATTGTTCTACTTCTGGGTTCACATGTGACAACCCTTCATTGGAAACTTCCCCTTCTCAAACTTGCTCTGTTTTATGGAGTTCTGCTTTCAACTTTATCATTTCTTCATCTTCCTCCAATTCATCTACAGTGAGCACCAATTCTAGTTTATCAGTTGTCTCCTCATGTACAAAAGTTGATAAAACAAGTGAGTCCAATTCATCAACTTGAAAGCAACCACTATGATCTGAAGGTAATGATAAAGAATTATAAATAGAAAATTCAACAGTTTCATCCAAGATAGTCATTTTCAACTTTCCATTTTACACATCAATGATTATCTTGGTGGTTGCCATGAATGGGCGTCCCAGAAGAATAAGCACTTCTCTCTCTAGAATCATTTGCCTCTCCATGTCAAGTACAATAAAATTTGCAGGAATAATCAACTTATCAATCTATACAAGAATGTCTTTACAATGCCACTAGGATACTTAATTGATCTATCTGTAAGTTGTAGAGACATTGTAATGGGTTTCAATTCTCCCAATCCAAGTTGTATATAAATAGAATAAGGCATCAAATTACACCTAAGTCTAGCATTGCATTTACCTTGTCTGTCCCTCCAACAATGATTGAGATATTAAAATTACCTTGATCCTTAAGTTTTGGGGAAAGGTTCGTTTGTAAGACTGCACTGGCTGCCTCTGAAAATAGAACCTTCTCATGTGGCTCATACTTACACTTTCTTGTGTTTATTTCCTTCAAGGATTTAGCATAAGCAGGCATGTTCTTTATCATATTAAGCCAAAGCAAATTGACATTGACCTTGGAAAGGATATCATAAATGTCAGAAAATAATTTATCAAACTTTCTTTGCTTCAACCTTCCTGAAAAAGGGATAGGAGGATCATACGATGGGGGTACTTTGTAGTTGACAGGGGGGTCAACTACTGGAAACACTGCCTTTATTAAATGCACTTCTTCCTCTACCTTTTTCTTTTCCTTCTCCAATCCTGCAGAAATAATTGAATTATTAGTTTCTTCTCTAAATTTATGATCAATTACCTTTTCACTCCTCAATGTTGTTATAACTTTTTCTTGCTCTGGTTGGCTAAGCAACTTCCTAGGTGTGTGGCTTTGTACTGCTTCTGCAATTTGTCCTAACTGTACCTCCATCTTTTTCATAGATGCCTCCATGTTATGGAATCTAGAATCAATATTTTGAAATTTGGTTGCATTATTCTAGAACTAAGTTTGTGTTACTTGAATGAAACTTTGCATGGTATCTTCAAGCGTAGGCTTCTTTGGTTGTGGTTGAAATGAAGTTCTAGCTTGATGCTGATTTCTGTCATTATTTCAAGAAAAGTTAGGATGATTTCTCTAACTAGGATTGTAAGAGTTTGAGTAAGGGTCATTTTGTGGTCGCTAGTTATAGAAATTCATTGCATTATCTTGCTCAGCACCACCTATAAAATGTTCATTTGACTAGCAAACATTAGGTGAGTATCCTGAATTATCACAAAAATAATGAACCTCTGCTAGGGCAGGTTTTGATTATTTTGAGTTCACCATCATAGAGCACAGTACCTTTATTTACTTAGCCATCTCCAACATCTGCATAGATCGATTAGAGTAAGAGTTCACTTCATAAAGTTCTCTAGATCTACCTCTTACACTCTTTTGTTGAGAATTTACTCTCAACATTTCATATAGCTCATAAGTTTCTTCTGGAGTTTTTTCTACCATGGCTCCACTTGCAGCATTGTCAACCATAGCTTAGCATGGTTGTGTCAATCCATCATAGAAAAACTAGTTAAGCAATTCGAGTGGATATCTATGATGAGGGCATTGATTCAAAGTTTCTTTAAATCTTTCCCATGCATCATGGAAAGTCTCACCATGAAATTGAGAGAAAGTAACTATCTTACTTTTCAACTCTGCAATTTTAGCATGAGAGTAGAATTTATCAATGAATTTATTACAAACTACTCCCCATGTTGTTAATGAGCTAGGATCTAATGTCATGAACCATGTCTTCACTACATCTTTCAAAATTTATGGAAAATATCTCATACGTAATTGGTCTTCGGTTAGCCCCTACAATGAAAAAGTTTGGAGGGTTTCATAGAAATTATGCATAATGTTAGTGGATCCTCTGAAGCTATACCATGAAAAGATAAAAGCATGTTAAAATGAATATGCTTTAGTTCATAATTTCTAGCATCATCATCCAATACGATGCATGAAGGTGAAATTCCTATAGTTGGGCATACAAACTCTTTTATTAGCTGTTAAGCTTGTTGAGCCACTCAGTTCTCCATATTGTTAGCCATGTGTATTTCTTCTCCTTCACTTAAACTCTCTGTTTCAATTTTTACTTTGTCACTATGATTGTTCAATGGAAACAAAGTTGGATTCAAAGATCTCCTTCTGTTCATTCACAGTACTGCAACAGAAAGAAGGAGACAATTAAAAATAATCCTATATACAATTATATACAAAAACAAAAAAAATGAACCATTTCTCAGCAATAGCACCAAAAACTAAATATTTTAAATTATAATTCCTTGTAAGTGTATGAACATATAGCAGTATAATATGCAATGTAATGGTTGATCCCATAGAGAATGACCAAATCGACTTCATTAGTTTTAGTTAATGAACTATCCTATCTTTAAAAAGAATGTATTTATAACTAAACGAATATGTAGTAATGATTGATAGAATTTTAGAAACTTAATGGAATGTAGAAAAATTAATGACTAATAATAATCCAGGGAGATTAACAAGATGTAAGGGTCTAGGGATCCGATTTTACCACTAAATGATACCCCATTGCTAGTTGAATGTTGGATTCAATGCTTCACTTGAGTTCATTCTTCCAAATGTATGATCATTACCGCTAGGTGTACAGGTTTAAATCAAGTATTTTCACTCATTCCAACTACCTATAGTGTGTAGCATAATTGAGGTAAAAACCCATTAAGCTCAAGAACATAATGAACCAAAATAAGATGGTTTAGTATATGGTGTCTACCTTAACCATGCTTAGATAATCAATCTAACTCATAATATTAATAATCAAGCAATAAAATGAATCAACTCATTGTAAACAACATCATGAATGAAACAAGATCATATAGTCATGTATAACCAACAATCCACATAACAAAGAGTATCAAATGGGGTTACATCTTTACCCTAAAAAGAGAGATTTAGTTCATATTATAAATCAAAAAAACTCCCTTAGACATAATCATAACAATCAAGAACAACCTCTCTTCTTCTTCTTGCTTACTTACAATCTCCCTTCTTCTCCACAAGAAGAAACTTCAAAGATCTGCCCCTCAAAACCCTTAGAAAGAACCCTCAAATGAAGTAGAAAAAGATGCCCTCAAAGCTCCTCTCTCTTTGCCTTAAAAAGTAGAAAACAAGGAGAGTGGAAAATATTACAAAATTCCTGGACTGCTCTGGGGCCTCGAATCTGGGACCGCAAGCCCAAAATTTACTGGTTGCAACTTTGCCTTGAATATGATCTAGTGTCTTGGCCCCAAAATTTGTTAACACAAAAACTTGATTTTTTTGGCACACCTTCTTCATTCTTGAGTTGCATCTCTTTTTATGCTTCATTTAGACTATTCTTTCTTTAATCAAAGCACCTATAAAAAGGGTACAAAATCAAATGAAAAACTCATAAATTAACAATTTGAATAATATACAATATAAGTGAATAAAATTCACTCATCAGCCTCTAAGAGATGCAATCTTTGTCAGAGTGAAGACTACTTTCCTTTGCATTTCTTTCCATCTACAGCTAAGATTGATTTGTCCAGTAGTTTAGTAAGATCTACTTCAAGTGAAAGTTTGACCGGAGAGTATAGCCAGCATTATCTAGCATATAAGTAGCTTCTACTCATCATGATGTGTCATAGTAATTCAATTGTAATTTATCTAAGGACTTTATCTAATCAAGTCCAATTTGTCTCTTGTAAGTAACAGACAAATTGGCTTTGAGTACACCTATGAGAAATAGTAAACAACTTTATCTTTGCAAATTTACCTAAGTCCATTGTATCACTTTTACTTCATCTTCTGGTTATCTGTGATAAGTAACAGATGAATCGTGGAGGTGTAAATGAAGTTCTTTTCTTACTGTTCACCACACAAAGTTCTTTTTTTACTATTCACCAGACAAAGTAGTTTTGTTTGTTGTAAGTTACAAACAACTCTTGTTAGTGTGGATAAGGCTTCTTCATAGCTAATGAATTGACTTTGTATATTGATTTGTCTATAGAGAGCTACAGATGAATTTGGAAGGCATAGATGATGTCTTTCAAGCAATTCGTCTATTGGTTTGTTTGTTACAAGTAACAAAGGAATTGCAGATGAAGATGGTAGATAAAGTAAGCTATTCATTTGTAGATACTATACTATTTCTACTTTATCTTCCACTTCATCTTGTATTAAGTTGCAGATGAGTTCCTTGTTCTTGTTCTATTCGAGATAGACTTCATATGAGAGACAAATGTTTGATTAGTTCGACTTCATCTTTAGCTCTCCATTTATCTGTATTCAGTTCCATTTCGTCTTTGCTTCTGCAATCTAAATTCATTTTTGTATTATGAAAAAATGTTATATAGGAAGAATTTATTTGACTTGTCCATGGAATGATTTGTCTAAATCCTGAAGATTTTTGTAATAGTTGAAGCTTTGTTCGTAATGCCCTTTGATATCTTTGGTGCAAGATATATTCTTGATTGAAGCGTGTATGGACTAGTTGATTGAATCATATTTGAACACCTTTAAATGCTTGGATGATATGGCTTCTTTTCAAAGTTTCAGTGTCATTCTTTCTGAGCATTTAGATCTTATTTCAGTGTAATGGATCTCCTTGCTGATGTATTCTTTGTGTATATTGTCTACTGTATTTGAGTTGTTTCTCTATATATTATTTATATTTGTTTTCACAATACTTGGGAACACAATTGTCAGTACCTTTAAGTGTTCAGTAATATATTGTTGCTCATCATCAAAACTTGGCTATTTTCCAGAAGCATCATTTCGGTTCAACAAAATGATTGTGAAAATTTATTTGAAAGATTCATTAAGATAAAGGTATGTGTATAATATGGAATTTGCATTGTATTTGCAAGAATTGTAAAATGAATCATATATTTTTTATGTGGCACCCCTAGAATTTAAGGTAAATAAATTTTTTCTTTAATTAAATAATTAGGAAAATTAGTGCATAATTTGTTTGAAATTGTGTAAGAATTATTTCTATAATTTAGTATATTTAAGAAAGGAATACTTAGATGATGTTCAATATGTATGATTAGAGTGCAAAATGCATGAGTTTCAAGGTGCACATGTATATGGTGGAAGATGCACCAGTGAAGTATTACAAACCCACATTTTCCCCATCTCTTTCCCCCATTCACGACTAAAGAAGATGAAGAAACAAAACCCATCTAGCCAAGCCTCCCAACATCCTAATTTTTCATTAACTTCCAACATGATTTCATGTGGAAAATTCACCCAAGGTTCAAAAGAGATCATCCATATGTTGTTTGCACCTTGGGACATGTTTGGGGAAGGAAGAAGTTGTTTTTTAGGTCATGTATAGGTATATATTGTTGATTTCGGTGGAGAAGTGGAAGGAAAAGCTTGCTTTCAATGAGAAATTGAAGGAGATTCTTTCCCCACAAAATCGACTTTTCATTTTATGCTGCTAGGGTTAATGCCC